>BQNB010005766.1:88713-91396 GCA_026074375.1 Tanacetum coccineum | reverse complement strand
AGGGGTACCCTTGACACATACGTGATCAATAGCATCTTTCTTGAAGCTTGATATTGGCTTCTAGACCTAGTCTACCCCAAACTTAAAGATATGGATTCAGTGACAATTCAGCACTAGCAACTCGAGAGAGATCCTTTAAAGACGGAGTTACCATATATTTCATGATATCAGAACATAACTTTTTTCATACTTGCGCCCACATTCTGGACTTGATTTTCAACGTATTTAGTTGTTTCCTGAAAGAAGTTAGCATACAGGTTAAGTCGAATAAAAAGCAAGGGAGGAAATTTACAAGCAGATGCTCAAGCAATTAAGATTAAGAATGTTTGATACACGAGAAGAACAAAGATACTACCTCATTGACGGTCAATTATAACTATTAGAGTAAAACCTGAGACATTGCTTCTTCAACCTCCAAGCACATTGCTTCAAACTTTGGTATATATTACCAACCCAGGCTATACCTTTAAAATCCATGGATCCCATAAATCAGGACAAGCACAAAACCTTTATGTCATTTTGCTTAATAAAACTCCAAGATAGCACCTGAACCAACACATATTGTATCTATAAGAGGGTTGCTTCGCCAAATTTACATTTTCATTTTGTGGATCCTTGTATATGTGTGAAGTGAAGCTAAGGGGGTGTCTGAGATTGCTTAATCTAAGTTGATTAACTGCTTATTTAACATTTTTATTTTGTGGGTCCATTAATATGAGTGAAATGAAACCAACCTGCTTATTTTTACTTTCAAGTGCCTTATTTACTCTTATATAAACAAATAAGCAATTATAACCAACCACTTCAAACTACCTATCTGCTTTACAAACAAGCAGATAAGCACTTGTATAAACAATCCTGAACACACTCTAGAATGTGTACAAGTCTCTAAAATATTAAGCTCCTTACATTTGACAGCAAACGTTATTCCATCTTCTTTTCTCAATGCCTTATACACTGTGTCATTACCACCTATGTATTCCTTAAGTGATAATAAACTTCCCATTCTTTCATTTCCATCAGCCGATAGTCTACTTGTAGTGATAATAGATGGTAGAGGATCAGCATCCACAAAAAGTACCTGATAAAAATATGAATATGCATAAAAATATAATAGCAATAAACGCACTTACATTTCAAGAGTCAAAGGTCAAAGGTCAACCTCCGCCTTGAAGTCCTTTGGCATTTGATCTCTAGCATCCCACTTAATATCAGAATCAGCTGTAAACACGTCTATGCTGTTAAACACCCAAAAGAAGCTCTCCGCAGAGGGTGCCCCGCCAGACATGGTGGAAGATTCAGAGGTGTCCAGAACTGTTACAGCCAGATATATGTATGGCGAGATAAAACAAGAATTTGGATACGGTCCCCTTTGAGAGGCCAATACCTGATCATGTTTCTGAAGCGTTTCTGAAGCATTTCTGAAAGTAATGTGTCAACTTGGGAGGAAATATGTTGTTTAAAAGGTTCTATAATAGAAAGAGAAAACACTTGAACAAGCAATTGCACGTGCTCATACATCAAACAATGCAACTGGCCTATCTGTTGTGGAGTGAATGCACATACGAGGGCTTGTACTTTGTCACTTGAGGCTGGTCCATCGAAGCAACAACCTGTTTCATTATTGAGAAATCAAACTTTTAACAACCAAAATACATAAACGGGCCAAATGGGCCGGTTGTGTTACGAGTCAAAGTGTTACGTGTTACAGGTCAATATGGTTTAGTATCATTCCGACTTGAAACAGGTTGAATTAGGCTAGCCCAATAACATTTTGACAGATTTTTTAACTTGCTAATAAGTTCATGTTTATCGGTCATGCTGATGTTTTCCCAGTTGCTTGAAATGCATTTTAAGTTCAAACAAGTTTAATGTTCTTGTTAATTTCTTTTTGGAGTGGGTCTGTTTTTGAAAATTAACAATGGTTTCCAATTAAGGAAGAGAATGAAGTTCTGATGATGAATAGGAAATTCACCTCTCAAAACGGCACCGTTCAATATGTGAACCTCTTAAAAATATATGGGCGTTACGCTTGAAACCAAGGCCAAGCACGGTTTCCTCAGGCATTAACGACATAAACCTTCCGTCTTAAGTCTTTCTGAATAATTTGAGAAGGCTTGTACTTTATATATGAATCAGGCAAAAAAACGTTCTAATAGAAAAGCAAATAAAAAAGTTCCTTTCATTGACGCCATAAAATAGTAAAAAATTTCTAATAGACAATATGACACTCATTTTGTAATTTGAACTTCCTTTCACATAAAAAAAGTTCTAATAGAAAAACAAATAAAAGTGTCCATGGTCGTTCTTTATTTTACAGTTCTCACTCAGTGTCAGATGTAACATTATTAGATCACAATAAAATCAAAACAATTAAAATTTTTGTAGATACTTACATTGACACCATAAAAAAGTAAAAGACCCAGCCGTTGTGCTTCAACTGGTCCTGACAGGTTTAGCAAACCTTACCCACGAACCTCAAGATTTGCATTAGAATGTATTGTGGAAGATTCCTGCAACACATACATAAGATCAGCCACATGAATTTACTATTAACCTGTTGATCAACATACTTTGACCTAAGAGGGCGATTTAGAAGAGATCAAAGCAAAGGCTGATATAATGGTTCAATCAGCTCAGACACTTCACTACCAGTAGCCAAAAGTGCCAATGCACTATTTTA
>BQNB010005766.1:46213-83713 GCA_026074375.1 Tanacetum coccineum | reverse complement strand
GTTGAGTGGTCTTGCCACATCCTTTGCCTCCACAACAGCTAATCATTAATCATACGAAAATAACTTCATAAAGTAATGTTTACATATGCATCGTGAATGGAGTGATGTATACGAACCCGGTTTAAGCTTGCAAATTCTAAAAAAATTAAAGTGCACCTGTTTGTTTTCTTTTTGTGGAAATGACACTGCTGAAAGGGCTAAAACAATAATTCTGAATTTCATGGTTGACAAAAGCTAAAATGCCATTAACTATCCATTTTGCAGATAGTTACACACTTGCAAACCAGCTGCTTTGGTTTTCATGTGTCCAGGAAAATACACATTACAAATACCTACACGATATTGCAATATTGAGATAGATACAATAGAGATTACTTCACACACAAGTTTAGACCTAGAGTACCCTCATATGGCATTGTACCATATCGAGAAATCACAAAGAGCACCAAATATGAAAACGTAAATCGTTTCATTAGATCTCTCATCTTAATAGTAAATCAAACAGATGGAAGCAAACAATGTTTCCTGATTGGTTTCTTAATGTATATATAAATAATATATAATAATATACTACTTATATTAACCAACCCAAATCAAGTGACCCTTGATAAGGTTTAAAGAAAAAGAATCAATGAAATCCGAGTAGTATGATATTCCCGGGTTGTTTTCCCGACGAGGAATGCAAATGGAAAGTCGAGAGTCGGTTTGATAATTGATTCTTGAATGAGAAGGATTTTGATTGGTTTTCTAAATCTACAAGAAAATTAATGCAATCTACACTAAAAACAATTAAGGCAACACAAATTTAAACTAAAAACGCAAACGGGAATCCTAAAAACGTGACTTAAAATCCTAATTTATCAAAATTAAATCCTAAAATGATATTTTTAACTTTTGTAAGTCCTAATTGACTAAAATCTAAGAACTAAGAAAACTAAACCAAAAACGAAAGCAATTTAAGCTTAAAAACACAAAAAAAGTGAACGGGATTCAAACCCGCTCTTTAAAAAACTAAAATCCATAAATTTAACCCTACAAGTGCAAATCTAATTTTCCTAAGTCCTAAATGATATTTAAAAAAAAGATTTATATTTTTTTGACTTTTATATTTTTTATTATGAATTAAAAACGGTTTTAATCTAAATTAAATATTAAAAATACTAAACGAATTATAAAAAATCTAAAAAAATTACAAAAAGTAGCTTGAATAGTGCTGGATCTAAGAAAAATAAAAGGGATAAAACAGCTTATCAAAATAAGCTGTTAAAAAGCTAAAACAGCTTATAAGCTAAAAGGGGTAAAAAGATGATAAAAGATTAATGTGTGCAACTTCTAACGGAAAAGACCCAAGGGCGCTAGTGGTTGTGTGTGTTGTGTTAAAAACGTTGGGTTGAGGGTGTTGAGGTCCAGGGTTCGAGCCCTGCTCACCTTGGACTTCCACCTTCCCTAATGTTTTTATTTTTGCAAATTTTTTTTACAACTTTTTAAATAAGCAAATTTTAAGCAACTTTTGTAAAGGAAATATTTTTAAAACACTCAAATAAGCTTAGAAATAAGCTCTAAAAAGCTGACAGAATGCTTAAGGGCTTAAAAGGCAAAAATGCTAAACTGTTTGCTTTTTTAGACTAAATAAGCTAATGAAAAAGAGGAATAAGCTAACACAGGCTATAAGCTACACCTAATGAGCACTAGAGAACATAAATAAGCAAATAAAATAAGCTACACTAAGCTTAAAATGACAGGATTCCTCAAAAGGCTTATAACTAAAAAATTTAAACTACAAGTGCTAAAAAGCTTAAATAAGCTCTACCCTAAGATGAATAAGCTAAAATGGATTAAGACTAACCTAATAAGCAAGACTAAGCATTACTTAAGCAAATTCAATAAGCCAAAAAGCTTAAATAAGCAAATAAGCTTTTTGACTCACAACTGTTAACCAAACAGCCAAAGGGGGACTTTCTAGCTTATTTTTAAGCTAGAAAACAGATCCTTATGGCTTAGTGGCTTATACCACTAAAAAGCTTATGAAATAAGCTACAATAATCATCAATCAAAAAGGAGTTTGAAATTCAGATAAGCTATGAAAAAGCTTAATGAAAGTAGCTGTTACACTCAGTATATACTGAGTCCCTTTTTTTAACTTTGAAAATGTCAACTTTTGAGCTTAAAAATAAGCTAACAAACAGATCCTTAGGGACTTAAAACCTCCAAACAGATAAAAATTAGACCTCAAAGAACTTATAACAACAATCAAAAATCATTTTGAAATTAAGAATAAGCCATAAAAAGCAATTGAAAAAGCTGTTTTTCAATATTTCCAACACTTGACTATTTTTGACAAATTTCTACCAAGACACAAAAACTATTCTAGCAGACTTAAAGACACCTACTCTAATGCATTTTTAACATAAACAAGCATGAATATGACACTTATAAACACCTAACAAGAATCTAAGCACATAAGCTGTTTAGGAAAAACTTAAAACCACAGATTCAAAGTATGAATACTCAAAACCATAAAAGACAATTCTAAACTGAATCAAACACCTAAAAAAGATGTAAAGAACTCAAATGTGATCTCCAAAGTTCCCAAATGGGTCAAAATGGAACAAACAGTACTAACTATGGGTTAGTACTGCTTGTGCCAAACACCCCTTTAAAAACTTATAAATTATTTTAATCTGATTTTTAATGAACAAACCTTTAATACCAGATTTTAAATAGCTTATAACAATCCTAATGAACAACTTTAATCACTTAGATAAGCAGAAACAACAAAATTATCAACTATGCTACTTAATAAGCTATTTAAGACAGATTTTAAGAAAACTTACACAAATGATTTTTAAACTACAACCTAAGTATTTTAAGCACTAAACATCTATAATAAGCTATAATAAACAGACATAAGCAAGAAATAAGCACCAATAAGCAGACAATAAGCAAATGCAGTTTATGAGTTAAAACTTGAAAATGAGAAACTTACAAAGCCCTTGCTTAAACAGGGTAAACAAGCTTAATAATAAGCTAATCTAAAAGCTCTAGCTTGTTTAAAACAAGCTAGTAAAAGCCATAAGCCCATCCAGGTTTGGTTTATCATCCATAAAGAGCCTTTGAGTGATTTTTAGTGAAAAAGTTCTTAAACAACACAAAACTAGAAAGTTTTCATTGTTTAAGTTATGACAGCTTATAAGAGCTTATAAAGAGCTTTTTGAAACCTTTTTTAAAGTAATGAAATAGTAGTAAGTAAAAAGGGATTTTAAGACATAAACTCAGATTTTCATTAAACTTAAAAGGAGTACAAGACTTTGAAAAATAAAATTATAATAATCTAAAAGAGACTAATATAAGCTGAAAAGTAAACTAGATGCCTTATCAATGGCTACAATGTCCTATTTATATAAAACGTCTTCAAAGTCTTAGGTCTTTGATGTGTGTTTCTTTTGTGAGAGGGCTTGCAGTTGTGCTAATTGTGTGACTAAGTCACCAAGTCAATCCCAGCCCTTTATCTTGAGTGCTCACCAAGTAGTATCATCTCAACCATTAATTTCTTATCTTTAACCTTGGACGAATGGGGTGAGAAGGGATTGCTAAGGTGGCAAATGACCCATGTGATGTGGGGTTAGGGAAAGGGATGGCTTTGTCTTGTGCTGCAGGGTGGTACAGAGGTAGAAGATACATGAATAGTAATTTGGCACCAAAATTTACACTTTTGATTTTATCTCTATTTTGGTGATAAACAAGGTAAGGGTTTGGAAGTTTGGCAAGATTAGTCCCTCAACTTGTATAAGTGGTTTGCATGTATAGTCCTTGTGGTGTAAAAGTTTGGGAGAGTTGGCATTTTTGACCCCTGAACTTGTGTACTTCAATTACAACCACAATCCCTAAAGGACTAGTAGTGTAACAAACTTAACAGCCATTAGGCTATTTGGGCTTTTGTAAGAATAGGGCCGGTTTAGTGTTTGGGCTTGGTTAAGTATAAAAAGGGTATTGGGCCCTTTTAGTCTTCATATGATACATTAATGGGCTGACCCGACCCATTAGATGGGTACGGGTAGGCCCATTAAGTATTTCTTCAGTTTCGGCTCTGTCTTTGACTTTGACTTTGTCTGGGTTGACTTTGACTTTGACTTTGGTTGACTTTTTAGATGACTTTTTGGTTGACTTTGACTTCTCACGCTTTTCCATTTCGTGCTCGGTTTTGTCCCTTTTGACTTGGTTTTTGTCCTTTTCTTAGATATCCGTTACTTGCACAATACAAATGCAAAACATACAAATACAATGTATTTTTGGGTACGTTTTTTGTCATTAAAGTTCGTTTTTAATGGTCAAAGGTATGTGTAATTAAACACATACCATTGCCACCCTCACGCTTACTCTATCCCAGGCTCAACAATCGACAACCAGACGCGACTTGAAAAGAGCCTTGTTGTCTTATGAATTACATCACAATCACTCTAGTGGTTAAGCCATCTGAAAAGTAAACATTTTCGCAACATATTAATATATGATAACCGTCATGTCATATAATGAGAAGCATAAAGAGAAAAATAATACTTTTGTGATGGATCACGTGCAAAGCAACTTCTGGCCTTTTCATATGAAATTGGCTAATCACCATCCATAAAATCTGACATGTCCATATCAAATGTTGGAGCACGGTTGCTCAACTCGGACCCATATGACACCTGATAAATATTTTAACAAATTAGAAGAGAGAAAAAGAAAGCTTATTACAGATGAGAAGAAAAAATTTATAAAAGATAGTTACAATTTGGAGCACGGGTGTAGGCCCTTGTCCTTTGGCATTCTGCCGAGCCTGTGCATGCTTACACAGCCTTTGTTTACTAAGCTGAATTTTTTGAACAGCAACATGACAAGCTTCTCTAATAGGCATCTGCAAGGTGTATGATTTCCATCAGGATATGAAGATTAAAACTCACGGCGGAACAATGCATCAAAATAAGCCATGGGCCAATAGGCTTGGATACCTACAAAACCAGACTTCCAGAGTAGTCAGGAATCCCTCCAATAACATCCAATCTGGCGGGTGCTCGTGCCACGTATATATCTTCGTGTATCATAAAAATAAAAATGTAACAGCAAGCATGAAAAAAATATTAACAAAATTAAAGGAAAAAATGTCATATAAAAATAGCAAAACCTCCCAATTGAAGAGACCAGCAGTAGAGCAAATAAGACCAAACCCTCTTCTTCAAGTGTTATAGCTTTCACTCCAAAGCTCGAGATCACATGACGTTTGAAAAGAACATGATGCAATAACTCGAATTCCAAACAGGGGTCTTTTAACGAAGAGCACACAAACTGATCAAAAAATGAACAAAGAAATTTAGAAAAAACTTGTTATAATATTTAGTTATCATTATGGTGGGTATGATCTTCACTTCTGTTATGGCATTTGTTAATGCAACCGGAACCTAAGTTGGAATCAGGGAGTGTTTGGCTTTACGTTTTGAAAATGATTATGGGGATTAGATAGTATGTTTAGGAGTGATTGCAACAAATGATCCAAGCTATTCGATTATTATCTATGCATTTTATATGTACTCCTTTAGATAAGAATTTTGTAATGACAGCATGCATTGATAGCGGATATAAATCCAAACACTACCTCCTACAACTCATTTTTATTACTGTTGATCATCTGATTCTAATTTTATATTTATATTGCGAGGGTCGTGAGTGAAGGAACACTCACTAAAGATAGTACAACAATCAAATTATTACTTTTATAGTTACCTGTATAATAACCATCGATGTTGTTTCACCTCTTAAACTATGTATCCCAACACCACTGTTGAATGACTAAATCTCTCCATCCCTGTGAAAGATAATCACTTCAATGACAAATACATGGTAAATTATAACATGTGATTAATCTATAAAAGCCAGTATATACTCTGCCTCCGGACTCGTTTTGTGTGCAAGTGTCATTTTTGCCCTTTCTTTTACTTGGACATAACCTTCTTTAGGTGACCAATCAAGGCCACCCATACAGTGTCCCCACCTTTTGGTATCATGGAAAAAGTTGAATCCCAAGTGCGGCTCATTCTCATTAAATTTTGCTATTTTTGAATCTGAAATACATCCGAGTCCAGCACACCTGGTGCAATAGCCTTGAAATAAGGTAGCATACAAACTGTGTAAGTATGCAATGTACTGAAGAAGTAAAGACGGTATTTGGAGAAAAAGGTGTTTGTTTACCCCAGTGATAAGTATGATGTGATCTGGCCTGTGATGAGCAGTCAGAATGTTACAGAGTTGACAGGAAGGCCATCATGTGGTCTTAGTACTGCAATTGGTGACTGTTTGCAATCTTCCCAAATATTTTTTTGTTCAACAAAATCACATGTTGCAAACGCTAAGCTTGAAGAAAGGAATTGAGATAAAAACTAATCTTTTATGGAGCAAACACAGAAGATCAGAAAACAACATGACCACTACTGTTGTGCTTTTTTCCTACTCATAGGTGCGGTGACACAGAAGATAAAAACTATTTTTTCCTACTCATAGGTGCGGTGACAATTATAAATACTGATAGAATCAACATATTTGACAAGCTACTATAGCAATACAAAAGGTACACCCCTAGGTGTGGGTGTGCGATTGCTACAAACTGCAGTGGCGGGTGTTATTTCTGAATGGCAAGTAAGAAACTTTACAATACTTGTGCGAGATACACGTTCATTTTGTTTTAGTAAAAAGTGAACGATTTAAATTGGTTAAAAGTCACCCACGGTCTATATTATATGCATACAACCTCCTAATCACGTCACCCAACTTGTTTGTTTTAACCCGAACCATATCAGGTCTTGATCAAGATCCAACATGATCGGATCCATTTTGAGTGTCCCAACCCAACATGTCAAAAGCTTGATCCACTGGTCTAACAAGCAATAAAACTTGGGTCGATCCCTTAAAACAATAAACAAATATCCATATGTTTTTTATTTTATAATATTATAAACAGTATGTAAGAATAAAGTATGTTAAAAGATGTCATCCTACTTGATTTCATTTACTTCCTGGGTAATATCAGTATACAAACCACGAAGTACTTGTAGAGAAGCTTCCCAATCATCTGTCATTCCTATTTTCGTTACATCAGATGGGTCAAAATGAGAAAACTTATATAACTCAATAAAAATGGAACAGGCAGAAAGAGCTGAACAAATTGAAAGTGACCAAAAGTGTATTTAAATGATTTACTACCTATACAACAGTTTTATTGAAAAATAAGATCCACAATGAGGGCCCAACCTAATTGTTGGTAGTCCTTTAGATTCTCGGAGCTGTAAAAAGAAACCGAATATTTGTTAATTTTTAGATACAGTTTCATAAATTATAAGAAACAAAAAAAATCAACATCCACCTCTTGTTCAGGCTTAAATAGATAAAAACAAAATGCTAGTGCAGCCTCTCATGAGAACCTGTAAGGCAACTATTATAACTTGTACTGGCTCTTGCTGAGAAAAATAAACCATACAGATTAGACATTATATTTTCCGTCTATGGTGCCATAAATCTGCTGTTAAAACATACCTTGGTGGCAGCTGTTATCACCTCTATCGGTATTGGGTACAACAGGTGTGTTCGGACATGAAGCCCGTGAATCAACATCTGAGGTGGTCGCTGCAATAGAAGCAAATAGACAAATATACACCTAAAGCTATAAATAATTAAACACACAGCTGCTTACATGTTAAACGCTTCACACACTCTTGTTACTGTTTATGTAGCGTTAGCGGACAACCTAATTTCTGGCAACTAAATCCAGCAGTACATATGATGGCTACATCATGTACTTGCTTCATGGCTATTGGATTCTTTAATGATTGTAGAAAGAAATTATTTGCTGTATATGGGGGTTAGTTACGTAACTAATGACAACAATTTAATGTGCTGTTTGGTAAAGTCTACTTTTGATGGCATAATGGCATATATATCAATGGTTCATGGCAACAAATGAGGGCTCAACCTAATTGTTGGCAGTCCTTTAGATTCTCGGAGCTGTAAAAAGAAACCAAAGATTTGTTAATTTTTAGATACAGTTTCAGAAATTATAAGAAACAAAAAAATCAACATCCACCTCTTGTTCAGGCATAAATAGATATCGAACAAAATGCTAGTGCAGCCTCTCATGAGCATAGTTTATCAACATTTTTTCAAAGCCGATAAGTGTATTTTAGTCAATTATCACACTATCACTAACTATATATATAAAAAACGACATGATCCGAGGAAAAGTTATTGGATCAATCTGATCCTAAAAACAAAATACCTATAGGTGAAAATTTTGAGAATCTAACCATTTTAAGCCTTCTATATCGTCACCGGTAAGTGTTTGGGCTGTATTATTATCTATCAATGCGCGGTTGTCTTTTATATTGTCCTTTGAGTCACCTTCCTTCTTGTCTTCGTTGTTATTAGCTGCTATAAAAAAGAAATTGGATTAATGTATAGGTCATGATATATTTACAAAAAATTATGTAAAGGTAAATCAATGAGTAACAAAGAAAAGAAATGAATGTTTATCTTATATGAGAAAATAAAAGTTATTTAATACATGTCCCAAAAGTTTACTCATGATATATTTTTAGACGTGTAACTGGATGTTACCTGCCAGCTTAAGCAATCAAGCTTCTGTACCATCGTTAATAAAATACAGTTCCTTAAGGTTACCTTGTGACTTAAAAAGTTCCTTAAATGCCCTTACTCTCTTTTCACCCAACGCGCTATGTGAAAGGTTCAAAGACCTCACATCAGCATCTTTAAGGGCTGACGAAAACATATTCATAAATTAAAGTGCTTCTTCCTATTTTATTCCAGTAACGAAATTGGATAAGTCAACTTTGGTCTAATGATCCTTAATTGATGACAAAACAGGAGCAGCAACATGGACTACATCCAACCCGAAGCTTCTATTGCTAAAACATATCTTCAAATACTTGTATCCACGCTTCTGCAGTGGTTTAAGCAATTCTTGGGCTTCACCTGCTTCAGTGAAGGCTCGTTTCCCTCAAGAAATATCAAAGAAAGTGTTTTCTTCTGTTGTAATTGGTTCCAATACAGCTTTCGATTCAAATACAGCTTCAGATTCCTCCTTTCTTTTCACATCTTACACCAAAAGTGTGCTGGACTCTTTAGCATACGTTTGCACTGCAAAACCACAGTCACCATCAGGCTCCTTTTACAAACTAATATACTAAAGAAAGTAATATCAAAACCTGTATATATAGAGAGATTTGGGAAGAGTATATTAAAACTCAAATTATTGTTTTACCCAAAAATTATCAGTGGGAGTAGTCTCATTTCCATCTTCACTGCGTGCTTCGCCAACCACAAATTGGGCATGCCTTGTATCCGCGATTCCATTGACACGATCCTGCATCAAACCAAGTTCATTTAAAATGCATAGATCAAAGGCGGTCACCAAATATTAAATAAGAAACGTTAAATTATTTGTTGAGGTAGATATTACAACTAATATTTTTCTAGATATCACACTGAATCTAGAAATAATAATATTTTTTCCCTTTTTATGTAATTTTTTTGTAATAAAGTTTTTTTGGGTTATTTTTTTATTTATCATGGAAAAATAGCATTCAGCACATCAAAATTATGCATGGGTTTTACTTATATGTGGCAAGAACAGATGACGGGTTCGGCAACAGAGGTAAAAACATGCAAATTCATGATGAACCACAAACACTTTTTAGATTTTTTTTTGAATAATAAATATATTAACTCACATCATACACGTGTAAATCAAGGAATAGACCCTAAAAAAGACCTTAAGAGAACATAAAAAGAGCACAAAGCAAACCTGGTCAGGTTGAGAACATCAGAAAAGACTGACATCCTTATTAAATCCTTTTTGTTGGCTGCCACTGGTTTCTCTTCTTTCTTAGTCTCCTTCACTTCTTTCTTAGCATCTGGCTTGCCTACAAACCCAGTTCTTCCTCCTCAGAATATAAACAAAAGAAGGATAGGTAAGGCATAAGTAAAAAAACCAATGAAAAAATATGTATGAACATACTATGTAAAAATTAAACTAACCTTCTTCAGATTCAGAGTCATCATCAATGATCACACAACACAAAGGAAAGCCGGTTAAGGAATCAACAAACACTTAGATAATAGTATAACAAACACAAAAATATGCATATGAAAAAATACTGCAAGTAGCTAATATAAACTTGTTGGATTATGGTAGTTGGATACGCACCTATACGACTAGAAGTGTGTGAGCCTATTGGGGGCACACACGTTAAACACAAAGAGTACGTTTAATCTTCACGTAAGCTTCTAAATGTAATCTTTTGGACATAAAACGACTAGACAAGAATCATATGGTTGTCTTAAGAATTGTAGCCAGCCAAATGAAGATTCTAGAGGGTGTCTAAGTGTGTTGTATCCAGGAGATGAGGAGAAGAGATGTGGTGATAAGAATGGAAGAGTTGTGATAACCTTAAGACTTGAAGTTTATCTTCAAGGTTTTAGAGTTTATCTATAACTAGGATTGAGGTACTATATAAACACCTCATTCCTTCTCCTTTCGTGTTTTGTGGGATCAAGAGCATTTAGGGTTTATCTACAAATTGGATTGAGGTACTATATAACTCGTTTGGTGTATTTATGGGTTACACACATAATTAAACACGTTAGGGCTGCATGAAATCTGTTTATTTATTGTTTTATTAGAAAAGTATGGCAATGATATGTAATCCTTGCCATAAATAATGAATAAACACCAAGAATCAACACAAATGTTACTTGATAAAAAGAAGAATAGATTAAAATTAAATGTTAATTAAGCTGCCATGTTATTCTATTCTTGTTTTATCTCGGCCTTAAGACTCACGCAATCATGCTATATGATGGATGTGGCGATCTAGGTACTTTAGCAGAAAACCTAGTGAGAGTCTTTTGGTTCTCCAATTGGGGAAGACTCTTTTGAGAACTCGAGGCATTATATGAGTTACTGCTTTCATTATAAGAGTTTGTCTTCAATTATAATCCAATTTTCTGTCTGCTTTGATTTGCTTATATGTAATATGCCATGTGATGCTCAATATTTGCAAATAGACTTTATGAAACTCTTGAAAACGGACTTACACTTATAGAGAAACTTGGATTGAACATGTCTAATATTACACACGTAATTATACTCCTTGTGACCAGTTATGTGTTATTTGCGAAACCGGGGTTTTTGGACAAATTTAATACGGACATTAAACTATGAAATTTGATTTCTTGTGTAATTTTAGTTTTTATGTGGCTAGTATGGGGTTTGGAATTGTTCTTTAATCTTATTCCCATCCCCATACATGCTTCGGATATGAACAGTGATTATTGGAAAAGTACTTATGTCTTCAGACGCTAGTAGGAGGTATTATAGGGTTTGATCAATTTGTTATCCCATAATATTCGGCAAACTTTATACAAATGTTAACAAAGGGGTTTTCTTAAATACAAACTTAGCATAATTAGTTAATTAAGAGTATGACTCCCCATTTGTCTGTGACTAACTACAGGACGAAGTTTAAGGGCGGGGGGTGTTGGTGAATGCGGGCGTGGTGCCCCCCCACCGCCGGTGTGATTGGTGTTGATATATAAGTTAGGTTCCCCATAAAAAGTCAGGTTTTTAATAGCTCGCGGCTTCTGACCTGGTTTTTCCGCGTCTTTGTGCGTCCAAAATGGAGCTACCGATGATACATTTGAGAAAATGATGTTATAACCCCCCAAAATAGGTTAACAAAATTTGTTTTCTTAACTTGTGCTACATAGATGTTTGCATGTTTCTTTGTTACATGAGATTTTTGTCACATATTTTGTTAAATAATTTTTGTGTATACACCTTTGTGAAGTTTTATGACTATGCAGCCAAATGAAGAACACGTGATTTAGATGTCTTCTCTGGTCAGACCTCAGGGCCTTTTCAACCCATGGCGAATTTTTTCCATTGGTCAGACCTTTGTTAATTTTCGCAATTTCTCTTTTGGTCGACTTAAATCGAGTTACCTGGTCAGACCTTGGACCCGAGGCATAAGATGAGACAAAAACATGTACATGACCTTACTATATGAGTTACTAAAGTCATGTGTCTCATAAATCTAAGAGTTGCATGAACAATGCAATTAACGCACCTAGTGTCGCTTACCCTCTTGCACCTACTTGTTTTACACAAGGTCAGACCTCTGGTAATAAGTGGGAGGACAAGTTGGATCTTAGTCTTATTAGTAATTAATTGGGTAGTTAATTCTTTTAAGAATTTAATTATCTAAAATACTAAATGAACTTTTATGTTCTATTTGTGTTTTATTGCAACATTAATTCTTAAATGAATGTTTGTTTTCTCATAGAATACAATATAGTCTATTTTCTGGCAAAAAAAGAGTTGGAGACTCACTCCTATCTCTTCTCCATTATTGACAAGGAATAAGATAGGTTATAATTGTATTTTTTTCTCAATTATATTTAACTCCCTTTCAATTTTGCATTGCCTTTTTCGGTTCTGAAAATCCCTTTAAAAGATAAAATATTTGGTAATACAGAATATTGTGTATGCTACAAATAATGACATCTTGCACTTGTTCACGGATTATGAGTTTAAGCCGCCAAGAGTTAAAAATAATTACTAGCAGGTTCTTCTTGTATTTTCTTGACTCAATTCTTCCTTATAGTTCTTAAACACCCTTGTGGTAAGACAGGACAGATTAAGGAGGAATGCATGCTAAAATATTCAAGATAATGGAATACATGATGGCTCCCAATAAAACAGTCTCTCTTATTCATAAGTTAGGAAAACTCTTAAATATATCTGTTATAAAATACCTAAGTCATTGTACTTTGTAGGCATTCTAAATGGAGTGAGGAAAGTAATTAAATCGCCCTATTTTGACTTTCTACTGGTGATGTAATCACTTACCAACCCTGTGAGAAAATCCAGTGGAGCTTTGCGTTTTATCTACTGAAATTAAATTCATGTGTGGTTGTCAATTTTCAGTGGGAGCTACAAGATTTATTTCCTTATGAGTTGCTATTTTATCTCTAGGCCTTGCTTTGAAATATATATTACTCTTCCAAAGCATGAACAACCATGTCTTAAGGAAGATTGAATTTTATCAGGATAAATACTTGTTGCTTTCTGAACAGTTATCTATAGGAATGATTCATCTTAACGATTCCTTATTCTACATTATGGTTTGATAATCTACTATGTAATATCTATGGGACACTATCGTATTGTTTAAACAATCGAACGCTTGTCGTACTGGTTTGTATACTGTTGGTAAATGTTGTCACCCGTACACAAGTGGGTGAAATCCTAAGTGTGTGCACTGGAAAACATATAACAATTAGGTTTGAATTGCGTTTCCTCTTGACCGCAAGGTAAGAAAACTAATAAATCTGGTAGGACCTTAAACACCCAGATGTTTGGTGCACTTTAATACATTTAAAAGTCAAAGATATACGAGAGAAGAGTACTTCAAACTTATTGACTTATATTGATTTTGTCAAATAATTATGGTTAATATTAAAATTTGATCAATAATTATGAAGTATATAATTAACCTTTAAAATTACTATTAATCTAGGAGTTTGCGTTCCAGGGGATTACTTAGTATATTATGTTTATTGTTAAGACGTAATTATGTAAAGTCGCTTGCTTGAATTAATCAATGACTTATAACATAAAGTATGTAGTAACATTGTTATGTCTTCTTGTTAACACATTAACATGATGTCCTTGAATTATTCGGAGACTTGTAACGTATAACTTGACATGTTCTGTTTTCGTGAAACACATGAACATAGAGTTAACATAAGGTCCTTGAATTATTTAAAGACTCATAACGTATACTTGACATGTTCTGTTTTCTTGAAACACATGAACATGTGTTATTGTACTATTCAAAGATTATATCCGTTATAGCATGAACTTTGGTTTTTAAAATATTTGTATTCAATTTTGGCTCGACCTAATACTTAATTGAAAAGTATTTTATTCCAAAGAGAATTAAGTTATCTAAGGAATTATGATGGAGTCTCACAATTCTAATGCTCATAGAATACCACATTATTATGGTATGTCTAATGTGTTGAAACAAACTATATTCATATGGTTTGTTTTGCTGGACTTAATTGGGCTTACTCCAAAATCGATCAAGGTTAGCAATTTGTGTACCCCCCCCCTTCGCATTGTCAAGGGATACACTCAAAATAGTTCCAACCTAGCCCACCAAGCAGAGAACAAGCAAGAACAATCGAAAAACAATCCCGCACCCCATTCTCCACTTTCTTTACAGATCTCGCGCGACATCGCACGATCAACCATCCTCATCCAATAGTCACGTCTGCCATTAACCAGTTATAAACATACCTTCTCGTTCCTCTCGCTCGCTAGAGAAATGAAGCATATTATTAACAAGCTAGAGATGCGAAATGTAAAATGGATTTTGTACTCTTTGTACCATTTGTGTGTGTGTACAATTCATTGTTGCCTTAAATACTTTGTATTTAGAGAAAGTATCTCTTCTTACAAAAAAGTAGTAGGGAGCACATTCTTAGATCTTAATGATATTTCAAAAATAAATACATAACCTTTGAATTCACTTGTTGATGTCATTACTAAGGTTAGCATGAAAATGTCAAACCAAAAGTATAATAATGTAACTCTCTATTCATAAATCGTTCGCGGATGACTCACCAATGGACGTGATAGATTTTTTTTATATCAATGCTGAGGAATACTAGTTTAAGGGGGTCATACAAACCTACGTTTGAGATGATTAAGGACACAAATTAATCACATCCTTGGAATCTGATAAAATATCTTCGAAATATGAATGACAGATTTTGCATAGTCCATAAATGTGACAAATCATTGTTTTGAGATTGATTGATCTTTCACCAAACATTAAATGTGAGGTGAGAATGAGTTTCTTTTGAAGAAAGACTCATAAGGATAAAATTGTATACATATTAATGCCTGACTGATGATAAGAGTTTTATCTACTCTGCAACTTGACATGATTTAAATTTTCGTTTCTACACGCATTATAAATATATTAAAGATAAATAAATGTACCTAAAGTTTTCTTTGAATCTGACGTTATGGCGAATTAGGATCATTAACTCTTTCCTTAATGTTTACCTTGCCGAAGGACGATGTGTAATCAAAAAGGGATATGTGTCTATATTTGTTTTATGACAACTAAGTTTTATAACTCTTTTCTTTATGATTACCTTTTGCGAGGACGGTGTGTAATCAAAAGGTTATGAGTTTTAAATAATCTTTATAAAGTATACAAGATAATAGAATCCAAGTGTGGATTAGATCATGCATCTAGGAGCCAAGATCTTAAGTATAATCACAATATGGTTTCTGATTAAATTAAGATAACTGCTGAGTACATCTGACATCAAGTGAGAGCACTATGTTTTTTCCTTAAAATTCATTTGTTGTGTAACAAATTGAAGGTATCATTCCATCTAAGATAGATGTTAATCCTTGAGGTTGGAATGAAACTTCACTTGGGAATTTAGGAAATAAAACAAACGACCTTGGAATAAATGTTTAATGAAATAAACATATGTGGAAATGAAGTCCAACACAATGCAATACATCATTGAAGCAAGTCTTAAATGATATATTTCACTTGAGATAATTTAATACATGGATGGAAACCTTGTGTTTTCAACTAAGGATTCATCATGTATATATTATATTGTGTGTGAGACTGGTTGTTACTTTTGCATAAGAGCAAGATGAGCTAACAACAACAGTATCTAATTAAGAGTGTTTAGATAACTGATAACAACAGTATCTAATTGAGAGTGATTTAGATGATTGTTAAAATAAATGTTTACGAATTATATAAGGCATAGTGTTGTTTGTGTACACATGATGCTAGAGAATAATCAATTCTAGTTATAGTAGGATTTTATCATTTATGATAAATCTGCTAACTAGAGATGCTCAGCTAAGAGCATTGTTGCATTACACATTAAAGAATAAGAATACTTTACATTTTAAGAAACTGTAAAGATGACTGTCTGAGATAGGTATGTTGTTGACTTCAAATACCTCATAAAAGGTATTGTCACATTTTCATACTATGATTCTTGCAATAGTATGCAAATGTACATACGACACTCATCATGGCATTCAAATTCTTCACAATTTGTGAATTTGAAACAAGTATTCAGAAAGTTTACTCAGATGACTATTTAGCTTTCTTGTATAGAAATAGTTGAGAATGTTGGAGACATTGGACTTCAACTTACTAATTAGTCTTATGCAAATCTGTTTTTAGTATTTGGATAATTGGGATGTAAGACAATTTTTATTTTCTGATGAATAAAGATACTTGGTATTTGTTATTCATTCATATAATAATTGTTATCCTATATTTGCATGTTTAATCCTTGAATGATTTATCATTCTAAATATGTCCATTGTCGGTTAACAATATAGGAGTATTGTTACATAAGGCAAATGTGAGTGTTGGTTATATTCTTTGAATATATGGATGGTTCCCGCCAAACTTATATGTTATTCATAAGTGATGCATATTGGACTCCCCAACCTTTGATTATTACTTTTGGATCCTTAGTCATGAGTAAAATATCGAAAAATGGTTAGTTAAGTCATTCTTAGACTTGAGAATACAAACAAGTTCTGGTATGTGTGGATATCACTTTTTAATTCTAAGTCAAACGCTAACAATGGTAGTTATAAAGGCTATTATTGGAAGTGATGTAAAGCAGCATTCACAACATTTGTATTCAATAAATAATTTGTTCCTCCACTTGATGTACAGAATGACACCATTGGCGCCTCTCCAGAATTAATCAGATAATTGTGTGGCCGCACCCAAAGGGTAATGCAAGATGATTTTTGATTACATTTGGTATATCTGTATTAAGTTCTATAACAAGAATCTAAATGGTTAAACTATATGGAATGAGTTAGGATCCATATCCATGGTTTAACGGTATTTGAACAAAGGGATGATTATAGCAAGAGAAATATAACCATGCTACTAAGAATGTTTTTGAAACTTGATCTCAGACATTTTTAGTTTTAAAAATGAATGTGAGTGTTGCTAGACATTTTCGTCGTTAGTATATGGGCAGTCTGCTACTCCAACTCCCAAGTGGGAGTTGTTGGATTATGGTAGTTGGATACGCACCTATACGACTAGAATTGTGTGAACCTATTGGGGGCACACACATTAAACACATAGAGTGCATTTAATCTTCACGTAAGCTTTTAAATGTAATCTTTTGGACCTAAAACGACTAGACAAGAATCATATGGTTGTCTTAAGAATTATAGCCAGCCAAATGAAGATTCTAGAGGGTGTCTAGGTTCGTTGTATCCAGGAGATAAGGAGAAGAAATGTGGTGATAAGAATGAAAGAGTCGTGATAAGCTTAAGACTTGAAGTTTATCTTCAAGGTTTTAGAGTTTATCTACAACTAGGATTGAGGTACTATATAAACGCCTCATTCCTTCTCCCTTTGTGACTTGTCCCATTCAAAAAATCACATACAATATATAATATCCCTAAATGCTCTCGATCCCACAAAACATGACATATACAGATCTCAAAAGTTGAAGGACATCTGTTTTCTTTTCTTGTTTTGTCAAATCGACAGTAGGGACACACATTGGCAATTAACACTATACATAACTTTTCATGCATTTTTCGATTAAACCCTAAAGGGTTTTTCGGTTATCTTTGTTCTCCTCTAGTTCGGCAACCATAAACCTTAACCAAGGGTTTTCGGTGGTCTTTGGTTCCCTCAAGTCGACATACAACAAAACCCCATTTAAGGGTTTTTTGGTTTGGGTTTTTCCCCTCAAACCGAATTCGATTAAACCTAATTAGGTTTTCCTGATTTTCGGATTTCAACAGACATTGTTTTCGGTTCCAAAGTAAGAAGCATATACCCCACGAGTTTGGAGCTCCGAGAAGTTACGAATAGCATTGTTGCGTACTTGTCGACATGTGTGTATCAACCCATAGAGGTTAGAATTTAATCACATCGTTTGCAAATCAGGATCTTGTTTTAATTGACTGTGTCATATAAACAAAGTTTAGTGTTTTCTTTTTATGTAAATGTTTGTTAATTCTAGATATCAAACTAGATCCATCCGTTGCGTACTCGAAGTAAATGGTTTACCTAGTTGTTAAATCCCAACAATAAGCATTAATAATAGTACTTCATTGTTTGATTCCCTGTAACTTTAAAGGGTGTAATATGTTACCACTGTCCCTTACTTATGGCGGATATACTAATTTTGTAGTGTTTGCATCTAACGTATACTGATCATTAAACATACTGAAACTCAGTTCAGGTCATAAAACTTGGACAACTTCACTGAATTGGATACTGGTTTTGGTAGTTGCAAAACCCACCCGTTGGGCGGGTATGACTTATGATTATTGTTTTGATTTTTTTAGGTTAAATATTTATTTAAAGGAATTATTTATTATGGAAACAATTTTTCCCTTTTTTATGTAATTTTTTTGTAATAAAGTTTTTTTGGTAATTTTTTATATTTATCGTGGAAAAATAGCATTCAACACATCAAAATTATGCATGGGTTTTACTTATATGTGGCAAGAACGGGTGACGGGTTCGGCAACAGAGGTAAAAACCAGGCAAATCATATGAACCACACGACACTTACATTAGATTTTTTGAATAATAAATATAAACTAACTCACACCTACTGGTGTAAAAAGAGCACAAAGCAAACCTTGATAAGTTGAAGAACATCAGAAAAAGACTGACCAGCCTTAGTTAAATCCTTTTGTTGGCTGTCACTGGTTTCTACTTTATTTCTTAGTCTCCTTCACTTTCTTTCTCAAACCCTAGTGTGTTTGTGGTGTATATACGTGAAGCAACGACTAGCATCGTGACGTACTTGTTTGACGTGTTTGTGTGAGCACTCGTAGAGGTGACAATTTAGTCACTAGTTTCAAAAGGGTATTCTTGATCTCATTTGATACATTTGCTGTTGACTTCAAGGGTATGTTTTCTTGTTTAGCTTTTGTTTATTTATTGTGTGTTAATCATATGCTCCTTACTTGATCCATATCCGCCGCGTACTTGTGGTTGTTAATGGTTAACGGTTTATCAAATTCCAACAAAACTCCTATATCCATAGACTAAAAGTTATATAGATAAGGCTTGCATGAGACAAATAATATTTTAGGCCAGAAAGTTCTCCGGTAACAGTAGTGGGAGCGCATGAGACATTGTGCAAGTAAGATGACTAATATATTTTTGTATACTCCAAACAATTCTATTTGATCGAATTATTTATATATATTTAATCTGACATATAATAATTCACTTTCAGGAATATAATTAGAAGGTTTTATACAGTTGAAATACATTTAGGAAAATATCAACCCATTAGGGTTAAAAATATAGCCTGAATCGACCCAGTCATAGTAAATGATTAGAAATGCCACCTCAGATCTTACCAGTAATTGATAGTTGTGGCTGATTAATGCATTTATGAATCAATAATTTCAACTTTCCAACCATATGACAAGGAACAAAAGCTTGCACCATATGACAAAACCACATATCAAATCAATATTATAAAATGAAGCAACGAACCATGCATTCTGAATGATGCTGACACTGAGATGTCTAAAGTAAGTTACCTGTTATATCCTTATTATGTAATTGCGTTTTGGCTTGAATGGTATTTGCAAGATGTTCATCACTTCATCTCTGCTTTGAGAAATACAAAATGCCATGATCCAACAGTTTTGCGATATATCAGAATAGCTCAACATACTCCTCACTGATTGTTTCTTTTACTCGGTAATAAAACAAATAGTCAAAATGGTTTCAATATGTTTCATCTGTTATTTTGGGATCAGCATCTAAGCATTTGGTTCAATCGCATTTCTTTCCAAAGGCAATGAGTAATAAAGCTATTATACACCTAACACCGCATATTGTCTCAAACACTACTACTGTAATAAATAGGAATATCCCTATCTTATTTTACCTGAGTTATGCTAAAAAAGTAAGCAATCCCAAACACCCCTTATTAGGACACTCACACACTATGAGAGCAAAGCGCAGCAGTTAATAGGGATGACTTTCATTGACAATTTAGCAACAGTTAATTGTTTTTGCATTAAAATTAATCAACTTCCAGATGAAAAGTGCAGATGCTTTGGTCCTCATGGCTACCCAGTTCAGCCTTGTTAGTTAGAATGACTTGCATAACAATGATTAAGAGGGTATCTCGTATTCTTATTTTTTTTCAACTTATGCTTAAGATAACATTAGCTATAAGCTAATTAAATGACTACAGGCTAAGGACTGCATTAATCAGTGATAGATGAAAAGAAAATGAAAATGTACTGTTGTAATTGTGATCCGTCTCTTCTTCTCTTCAAATGCAATTATAGGAATAAGTGAACCTGATGGTTGTTCAAATGAAAAATATTAGACCTTTATTGCAAAGGAACTGATTCAAAGACAAAATCCTTGATAACAACAGGACTAAAAGGAAAAACCATATATGACGACAGAACTAAATATAAATGTTTTAATATGCAACTTGCCTAAAATGATTTAAACGACATGATACCTTGACCAGTGATCCATGCCTCACCTTTTGACCTCCCAGTCAAGTCTATTTCGAGGGCACCGTCACCAGAACGTGCATCAAACTTGGTCTGTTTCAACATAATTTCTTGTTTAACTATAGTCTTTGACATTGCTTTTGCTATAAAAAATATTTGATATTACCTTGTACCAAGTAGCAACATTTCATTATGGTTTTTGAGCTGAACATTTTAATCCTTTGATCGTTACAAAATTACCAGCAGTCTCATACTGTATTATATTGCTCTATCAAACTGAAGTTTTTAGTCTTGGCTTTAATGACATTAATACCTAAAGAAGCATTTTTGGCGTCAATTATTTACATGGATAGTGTTTCAAATGACAATATGGCATACAAATCCTTAAGCAATACTTTAAGTCCAATCTGATATGTGAAGGTGTATAACTGGTTCAAGTGATTCACACAATTAAGTTGCATCAATCCATAAGGTTTTATTGTTTAGCAGAATAGATGTTCTAAGATTCAGAAATGTAAGATGTTGAATGAGTCGAATTATGTATATACTGCAGGGGATCAGTTTTAGTCTGTGATTGAGACAACAGGATATTTATTTTGAGCCTTCTTATGACTACTGAATGAGTCGAATTCTGTTTATACTTCACGGGCTAATGTATTCCCAAACCCGATGTTTTATAATACTGAAATACAACTCAGTTACTTCAAGGGAACCTCTTTCCCAGCAATATCCATAAAATAGTCTAGCAATATCCTTTTTTCAGTTCCATTATCACATACTTTTTTTAAGGTTTGCTTATACTAATAATGCTAAAAAGGGGGAAAGATATTCACATACAGTTCTGTCACAAGGTTTTGAAGATCGATGAACAGAAACATGTTCCCTGACCTCATTGTTGTCACCAACTTCAAGAAAGCATTCATTACCTGCCTGATCACATAAGCCCATCCTCAAACTACCCCCTACAAGTTAAAATCATAACATGGTCTCATAATATAACAATTACTCGTACTTAATATAAGTAGCAACAAATAAATCATTACCACTGTTTCGAGTTTGTGTTGTTCATAAGCAGCATAAAAGTCTTCTATGTAATCCCTAAAACCATGAACCTGAAGAAAGGACGGATCATCAGTTTGGTAAATAATAACATTAACTACGTGATAAACTACTAAGCCTCATCACAAGTACTACAAGATTCAAAGTGCTCTGATGTTTAAAGGCTTGTTCAAGAAGTGCAGATTGAGCTTTAGTAAGCCTAAGCTTCTACCTACACGAAATATTACATGCGCACATATGCAGATTGTAATGGATGGTTATATGTATATTGTACCTGAGCAAAGGAATAAAGCCTCCAAACATAGTAAGTATGCTCCGTTGAGCCGAGTTCAAACAAAAAACTAAAAAGAGGTTTCCCACAGACCCTCTCCATTATAGCTTGCTCGAAAGTACAACCTCCATCAAGAACGTAAAGACCCATTTTATTAAGTATAGTGTAACTTTTACTATCAAAAGTAAGTTAACAAATTCACAATTAACTTACCAGCTTAGAGTTCTGGCTAGGGACAGAAGTATTAGGAGAACCAGATGGACCAGACAAGATCACAGTGGCACCCTGCAAACCACAAGAGGTCATTGATTAGACCTACGCAAGTCATTACGGTTTCATATCGCATTAGTTACAACGTTCATCAATAGCTCTATAGAGATCATCATGAACCAATCTAGCAAATTCAAGAAACTATCATATGTGTCTGAATGAAACAAATACCTTTAAAACAAAACAAAGAATATGTCAAACCTGCAAAAAAAAAGCAAAACCAACATATGCATACACAATATTAGGGTCTGAGAAAAAAAACATATACCAAAGGAAAGAAGATGACAAACCTGGAAAAAAAACCAAACATACGCATCATTAGGGTTTTTAAGAAAAATACCATACCACAACTAAAAATATAACAAAGTTCAACGTGTTTTTCTAATATATATCTTATTAAAATCAATTCCAAAATTATCTAAAAAGATAATTTACATTATATACGGGAGATCTATACCGAATTTCAAAACAAAATAACAGAAATTAGATTTTCGCATGCCTTTATATATGTAAACTTGGAACATATAATTCAAAAAAATAGATTAGTCTAGTGGTTAGGGGGTTTGTTATTATCATAGAGGGATTAGGTTCGAATCTAGTGAATGACAAATGACTAATTTTTTATAAAAACGAAATTCATATTAAAAAATAAAAACGAAATTTATGTAAAAAAAATTAATAAAAAAAATAATGACATGGATTTTACAAAATATTAATTCCAAATCGCATGCCCTTATATATGTAAATTTGGAACATATAATTCAAAAAAATAGATTAGCCTAGTGGTTAGAGGGTTTGTTATTATCATAGAGGGGTTATGTTTGAATCTAGTGAATGACAAATGACTAATTTTTTATAAAAACGAAATGTATATTAAAAAATAAAAACGAAATTTATGTAAAAAAAAATTAATAAAAAAAATAATTACATGGATCGTACAAAATATTATTTCCAAAATTTATTAAAAAATTAGAAACAAAATATTTTAAAATTGATGACATGGCATGATGACATGGCGTTATGATAATAGTGATGACATGGCATTATGACGTGGAATAAAATTGTCAAATGCTTCCTGTTATGCAAAAACAAAAAAAGATGACATGGCTGCATGATGACATGGATTTATGACATGGCTTTATGGGATACCATGTGGAATTAATATGTCACATGCCTCCTTTTATATATAAATAGAAATATATAATATATAGAGGAAAGTTAAAATAAAAAGACAAATATTCGTGAGAAGGATAAAAAGAAAACTATTTTTAAAAAAGTTCTCTAAAAATTCTAAA
This sequence comes from Tanacetum coccineum, assembly GCA_026074375.1. NCBI lineage: Eukaryota > Viridiplantae > Streptophyta > Magnoliopsida > Asterales > Asteraceae > Tanacetum > Tanacetum coccineum. Next base: position 60,162 of record BQNB010005766.1, on the reverse strand, counting down.
AAATTCCATTAAATCAGGTATGTTGGTGCACAAAACTTTTGTAAAAGAAGTTTTTCTAATTTTGAGTTTTTATACGCTTTTTTAATGCGCAAAAAAAGAAATTTTGATGCGCACAAAAATTTTGATGCACAAATTTTTCGACTTGTTATAGTTTGATGCGCAATAAAATTTTGATGCAAAAAGTCAAAAGAAGTTGGGTACAAAAACGAATTTTTGATGCACAAAAAACCGATTTAATGCACAAACGTTTTTTTTAATAAAAAAATTTCGGCAAAACTATCCACTTTTAGAAAAACTTCCTTTACAACTTTTTCATGCACCAACATACACGATCTTGTGGAATTTTTTCAGAATTTTTTGAGAACTTTTTTAAAAAAATAAATCTTTTTATCCTTCTCACGAATATTTGTCTTTTTATTTTAACCTTCCTCTATATATATATATATATATATATATATATATATATATATATATATATATAACCATGAAAACATAAGAATTAGAGAGAGAGAGAGGAGGAGGATCAAAAAATTAAGAAAACGATAAAATGAGAACTAAACGAGAAGAAACCACAACCCACATTTTAGATGCTTCCTACAAAAATGATGCATCTACCCCCTTAAAAATACCTCTCGTCCTATGTTTAATGTTGAATAGAAATCATCTTATTCTTCTCATTATACTTTTACTTCTCCGCATATCCGGCTACAAGCTAAAATATAATATATATATATATAAGTATATATATATATATATATATATATATATATATATATATATATATATATATATATAGAGAGATAATAGAGAGAGAATGGAAAAAAGAAGAAGAAATGATTAAAATAAAAAGGTACAAATATCGGGGAGAAAGATAAAAACGAAAAACCATTTTTTATAAAGAGTTCTCAAAAATCTCAAAAAATCCACACAATCATGGTCTATCAGGTGCATAAAACTTTTGTAAAAGAATTTTTCTATTTTGAGTTTTTCATACGTTTTTTTAAATGCACAAAAAAAATTGATGCATCACGAAATTGTTTGATGCACAAAATATCAACTTGTAATAGTTATGCGCAATAAAATTCTAGATGCTAAATAGTCAAAAGAAGTTGGTACATAAACAATTTTTGATGCACAAAAAAAACGATTTTAAATGCACAATACGTTTTTTTCATAAAAAAATTTCGCTAAAAATATTCACTTAACAAAAAACATCTTCACAACTTTTTCATGCAACTAACATATACGATCATCTGTGGAATTTCTTCAGAAATTTTTGAAACCTTTTTTTAAAAAAAAACATTCTTTTTTAATCCCTCTCACGGAGATATTTGTCTATTTTTTGATCTTTATCCTATAAATATATATTAATAAATATATATATATATATATATATATATATATATATATATATATATATATATATATATATATATATACTTTTTTTATCATTCCAAATATATATAAATTTTATTTTTGTGGAAGACCGGGTTGACCCGGTGATCGAACCGGTTGAACCGGTAACCCACCTTCCTTTTCCTGCCGAAATTATTAAAGACCTTCCATTTTTTAAAGTTTTTCCACATTTGTCGAAGACCGGGTTGACCCGGTGATTGAACCGGTAACCCGGTGACTCGACCGACCGGGTTGACGAGCCTGTGATCGAGACCTGTTGGGGAAACCAGTAACCCGGTACTACGACCTTGTAGCAATTAGATACCGGGGTTGAGCTTAAAATAAAGTTGAAAAATAAAAATTTTTAATTGTCAAGTTTTAATTATGATTGTATAGGTTGTACACTATGCATTGAGGTGTGTAAGTTAAAAATTCAACATTTCCTAAAATAAATATAGAAAAATTTTAAAAAAGAGCAAAAATTTTTTATATGTGTGGTGAAGATATTAAATTTGAAAAATGTAAGGCCAATACTAGAAAGAGAATAGAAAACTCATCAAACCAGTTGACTTTTGTAAAACAATAAATATTCGGATGGAAATATTTTTTGGGTTTTGCTAATGACAGTCCTTAGGGTTGTCGTTAAGAGAATGAATTTTATTACAAAGTCATCCATGAATCATTATGATTGGATGTCAATTTTGAAAAATATGGATACAATCCTTAAAAATTCGGATGCACAACAAAATTTTGATTTTGATTGGATGCTTTCATTTCGTACATTAAATTGTAGTAAAATGATTCCACTTAATGACAACCTTAAAAAAAAAAACAAAAAAAACAAAAAAAAAAAAATAAAAATAAAAAAAAAAAAAAAAAAACAAAAAAAAAAAAAAAAATAAAAAAAAATAAAAAAAAAAAAAATAAAAAATAAAAAAAATAAAAAAACAAATAAAAAAGAGAAAAAAAAAAAAGAAGAAAAAATAAAACAATAAAAAAAGAAAATAGATAAAAAGAAAAAAAAAATAAAAAAAAAAATAATAAAAAAAAAAAAAAAAAAAAAAAAAAAAAAAAAAAAAATGTAAAAAAAAGAAAAAATAAATAAAGAAGTAAAAAATAGAAAAAAGAAAAAAAGAAAAAAAAAATAAAAATAAAAAAGGAAATAAAATAAAAAATAAAAAAAAAAATAAAAAAAATAAAAAAAAAAAAAAAAAAAGAAAGAAAAAAAAAAAAAAAAAAGATAAAAAAAAAAAAAGAAAAAAAAAAAAAAAAAAAAAAAAAGTAAAAAAAAAAAATTTCGAATGCACAACAAAAATTTATGATTTTGATTGGATGCTTTCATTTCGTAACATAAATTGGTATAAAATGATTCCACTAAATGACAACCTTAAGGCTGCCCATGAGTAAAACCCATATTTTTAATTAACCTATAATATGTAATTCTGCAAATGCTTGACAATCATTTTACCAGCCACACGCGCTACAAGGAGTGCTACAGGTGTTTGGTCAAAAAAAAACCCATAAAAAAGATTTAGCTCAAAAAATTGGCGCATGGCGCCAATTAGTTTTTTTTGTTTTTTTTTTTTAAATTTGGTTGGCACAAAATAAGAGAGAAAAAAAAGTTATAAAAGTATTGACTGCATGACAAGAAAAAAATACGCCGCGAAACATATCCGAAATTTAGATCTTAAACAGTGTCAATTTACACCATTGAGAACTAAAAAAATAAAATTCGCAAAAAAAAAAATATAAAAAAAAAAAAAATTACATTTTAGATTTCAAACGTACGTAGATTTGACACTATGTGATATTCAATTTAAAGCACGTGTTATCACTGACTACATACTACCGTGGCTTTGGGTCCAAAAAAAGCCTCCAAAAATTTACCCAAAAATATTTTAGCCCAAAAATTTTGGGCCCGCCCATTAGTTTTTTTCTTTTAAATTGGTTGCACAAAATAAAGAGGAAAAAAAAGTTAACAAAAGTAACATGACGCTTGACATAAAAAAAATACTCGCTTAACATATTCCGAATGACTGAAACAGTGATCATTTTTAAACACCATGAGAACAAAAAAAAAATAAATTCGCAAAAAAAAAAAAAAAAAATAAAAAAAATTTTAACGCGACCATACAACGCGTAAGACCATCAAAAAAAACCTACTAAACACGATACTAGAATAAAACGAACGGCGTTTTTAACCTACATTTCACTATTACATTTATTTAGCCCAAAAATTTGAGGTCCGGCCCAATTAATTTTTTTTTTTTTTTAATTGTCGGCACAAAATAGGAAGAAAAAAATGTTATAAAAAGTACCGACGCATTCAGATAAAAAAGTAACATTTCCGAATTGACTTAAACAGTGTCATTTTACACCATGAGACCAAAAAAAATAAAAAATAAAAAAAATAAAATTTTAACGCGACGCAACAACGCGTAAGACTATAAAAAAACTATTAAACACGATACTGAAGAAGTAAACCCGTACTATTAAATATGAGACCGACAAAATAAACTCGCACAAAATTAAAGAAAAAAAAAAGAATTAATGACACGCAACAACGCACGAAAAATTAACGCCCCGCAGTAACGTGCAAGAAAAAATAAACTTACACTATTAAACATAAAAAATCGCGCGAAAAAACAAATAAAAATAAAAAATTAACGTCCCGTAACAACCCGCGAAAAATTAACGCCCGCAGCAACGCGCGAGTAATCTTGCTTGTTCTAAACAACAAACACTTTATATCATAGCTGAACCCAATCACTTTTCTCAAAATAAATCGTATTACTATATATATATCAATTCCAATCACAAACGAAGTCGTATATGTATCGGGCCAAAACACAGCCCAATAACCAGCCCAAAGTAAAAAAAAGTTTTCCACCAGCCCAAAAATGAAAAAGCAAAAACTTACAAAACGAACCCTCAACTTTTAACTATTTACGATTTTTTTATATAATAAACTTTATTAATCAAAATATATTGCGCATATCTACTGATTCATCCTGATAAAAAACTACCATCGGAAAGATCATCGAATTGCGAACAAAACGAGCCCAATATTGCAATGCTTCTGACATACGCATGATTTTATAAAAAATGTTGAAGTTTAATATAAATAGAAAAAAAAGAAAATTTACAAAACGTACCCTCAACTTTTAATTATTTACGATTTTTTTTATATAATAAATTTTATTTCTCAAATATATAACACATATCTACCGATTCATTAGATCAAAAAATACTAGCGGAAAGATCTTCGAATTGCGAACAAAACGAGCCAGATATTACAATGCTTCTGACATACGTATGATTTTATAAAAAACAAGCAAGATACCCCGCGCGTTGCGGCGGTGCATAATTTTTTTGTGAATCGCTTTTGAATGAATATTGAGTGGGAATGCGTCCGCGCGTTGCGGCGAGACTGACTTGTATGCAACACATGTATTTTATTTCACTGAATATTTTTTTAACAATCACGGAATTTGAATGAGTATTTATCGTTGAGCGAAAGTATACGTTATTTATAGAGCGAACGACTTTTAGTATGTATATAAATATAAATATAAATGTGAAATCTATTTTTAAATACAGTCGTAAATGGCAAAAAAATATAAGTTATTTATATAATTTAAACTTTTACATAATTGTACGTTCCTGACCCATGTCGTTTATTTTAAAGTTATTAGGTAGTTAAGGGTGTGTTTTGAAAGTTTTTTTTTAAATATATTTACATTAAACTTCAACATCTTTAATAAAATCATACCTATGTCAGAAGCATTGTAATATTAGGCTCGTTTTGTTCGCAATTTGAAGATCTTTCCGCTAGTGTTTTTTGATCTAAATGAATCGGTAGATATGTGTTATATATTTGAGAAATAAAATTTATTATATAAAAAAATCGTAAATAATTAAAAGTTGAGGGTACGTTTTGTAAAAAAAAAATTCTATTTATATTAAACTTCAATATTTTTTATAAAATCGTGCGTATGTCAGAAGCATTGCAATATTGGGCTCGTTTTGTTCGCAATTGATGATCTTTCCGATGGTATTTTTTTATCTGGATGAATCGGTAGATATGCGCAATATATTTGATAAATAAAGTTTATTATATAAAAAAGTGGTAAATAGTTAAAAGTTGAGGGTTTGTTTTATAAGTTTTTTCTATTTCATTTTTGGGGCGGTGGAATTTTTTTTTTTTACTTTGGGCTGGTTATTCGGTTGTGTTTTGGCCAATACATATACGACTTCATTTGTGATTGAATTGATATATATAGGAATGTTGAAGTTTAATGTATATATTTAAAAAAAAAAACTTTCAAAACACACCTTAATCTACCTAATAACTTTAAAATAAATGACAGAGGCCAGGAACCTACAATTATGTGAAAGTTTAAATTCTATAAATAACTTATATTTTTTTTGCCATTTACGACTGTATTTAAAAATAGATTTCGCATTTATGTTTAGTGTACGTGATAAGTGAATCAGTTTCAGATATGAAAAGTGGAACAAAGAGGTTTGATTTTTCTGAACATTAAAAAAATCAGCAATTTGATTAACATGTATTGATTTAGGAATTTGCTTTCTTAATACATAGGGACCCGATTGGTGTTTAGTTTAACGGCTGAAATAGAAATGACTGAGAAATGAGTCTCATAATATAAAATGAGACCTCATTGCTCTCTCATTACCAGCGATTGCTGGCCAAGCTATTGAGCATGTGGCTTATATTGGTAGATTAGGTATGATGTTTAATACTAATTGAAGTAAATAAAAATATATTAGTTGGTGATATTTATTTAACTGAAAACTATGTGTTATTCACAGGCTCTGTGAAATTAGGTTCGTTTTATATGTCTCCATATCAATCTTCAACATTGTTTTCAAGCTATTTATTGCTCCTCTCCTCAGTATTGCTACTTCTTTTGTCGTTGATGATATTGCAAATAATTCCAACAATAAACATACTTTTTTTAACCGATACAAAGGAAAAACTTACCACATTGTATTCATGTTACCTTTTGCTTGTGGTCACAGGATAGTACACGGATAAAGCAAATAACAATGGTTTCAATGCTATAACAGAATGGATACATTTGGCTTCTGTATCAACAACGTTGCTTTTGGTTTTTGGCATCGGTTCAGTTGAGGGTTTGGCTTTAGATTTCGGATCATGAGTGCTTCTTTATCTCATGTGTATGTCATCGGTAAGGTTTATATTATTGAGTATAACATGTGTTCCGAAGTTCAATTTTGATTTTGAGGTCAATCAGACTTATATTGTAATATGAAAAAATGATCGTTTATGACTAGAATTTCTTTAACCTGATGTTGTTTAATGTCATTTCTGTATGACCTTCATTCGTGACAAGAATTTCTTTTAGGTACATGTGCATGTTTAGAATTAAAATGTTTGACAAAATGAGAAGGGAAAGCTATTATGAAAGGTTACACAAGCTCAACTAGGTAATTCTCTCTTCTAATTAACTATCTGAACCATATCATGTGAGTTAAACAATAAAAATATAATAGAGGTCATGTTGCATTAGTTACTATATGGGCCTGCATTATACTTGGTATGGTACCCCTAACATTTGCACACTTTATTAAGTGATGTAGGGGCATAAATGTCAAGATACACATAATTTGAGTGTGTCAATCAATTTGGTGAGTGTGCAAATCATCTCCCTTATTCTTATGGTTCATGATAATTCTATTATTCTTTTAATCGTATACAAGGTTCATATAATTGAAAAATAGTTAGTATTAAAATGAGTAATATATAAATGTAGGTGATGTCTGTAAGATTCGATTAAGAAAAATAGTTGTAAGGAAGGGAATCAGAGGCTTTCATATTGAGTATTAATGTATCTGAATAAAGGATACATCACAACATTATAGACTACATGTACATATGTTAACATCTGAGAATAAGGTCCAAGATTGGTGTTTATTTTGGGAGATTAAATATCATAGTTTCTTCTTTAAGAGATTCATACGGTGACACTCATTTGTTGACTATTGACACTCATTTGCAGTGTAGGGTTTCAGGAGTACAATGTGTGAAATGTGCATACCATCAACGAAATAATTGAAAGAGGCCATGCCACAAGGAGCACCGGTATAACTGGTGTAAATAAAGAATTATCTCGAGAATTCTGTGGAAGCCTATGTCTATGACATGGGTAACAAGGTATATTATTCCTTTACATACTTGATTAAATTAGAGATAAGGTGTTGCAAGTTTATTGTATTTTACAAATTAATAGTGCCGTCTTCGAATGAACCCATTTTTATTTCATGTATGAAACTTATACAGATGGTAGGATTAACCCATTTTTACTTATAAATGGGTCGATGCCGGTATGTTTTATCTTGATGGATAAATTAGGTAAAATAGAATAAGACGACCATTAAAGTGTGATATTTAGTAGCCGCGGTACGTATTTATCCTATTTCTTATAGTAAAAAATCAATTTTTTTAAGATTGGTTCTAATCTCCTTTTAACCCTTTGAGTAGGATTATGTGACAAATATTGATTTTGATTACATGGAGTATGTCCAGTTTAGGCAATATTTGTTGAGGAAGACTCAACTTTTGACTGGAAAACAAGAGTTTCACAAATAAGCGAGAAAAATAAATGACTTGGTAATCGAGTAGTCCAAGAAGGGCTAAAATGTAAAAAATAAAATTTACTACATAAAAATCATCAATAATTACATTAGGTTACAAAATTATGGGGGGCCACAACCCCTCCTTGTCTCCATGAAGATCCGCCAGTGCATGTTCTATAACTACTTAATATATTTGTAAGGCTACTGAAATATGAATAATGTTCATGTTACGAAATGGTAGGTTTAGGTTATGTTACATGTAAATATGCTTTGCAGTAATTTCTATTTGTTGTTCATAGTGAGTCTCGAGATGATCTAACTGCTGCTAAAGAGTCTGGTTCCAAGGCTGCTAACGTGACATAAATTCGAGGACATACAATTCAATCCAGAGGTAAGTTTAGTTTTTTATTGGTGACTTGGAGTTGTTGGAATTTGCGTTTTTAAACTGCTTATCTGAGTACTAATGGATGCATATGTACTTAAATTGCATACATACATACATATATACATTAATTTGGTCAAAATGGATTGTGCATAAGAAGACGTGTGGTGAATGAAATGTGCATCTTAAGATGCTCTTCCTCCTCCTCTTCATGCTTTTATTAAATTCTTAAAAAAAACTTTATTACTAACATTTTCTTGACTTCAAGTGCTATCAATTTTCAATCCGTTTCTCATCTGGGAATTAACCAAAATCAGTTTTTATAAACCGGGAGAAGAATACTAATTTAAAGTTGAAATTCTAAAAGACTCATTGCGGGTATGCTAAATTTAGTTATGTAGAATATACAATAAATTCTAGAATTTAAGATCTCCTTTTAATAGGAGTGCGTTAGTTATAGCTGGTACAACGGTCATCACAACTTAGACATTGTAACAAACTATCTAATGCCTGATAACGGCTTTATTTTTTTAAAGTATGAGTTATTTCCAACATTAAACAATTTTTTAAAAATAATTGTCATAGAAGACCAAAGAATTGGATCAGGTTCAATAGCATTAAGTTAAAATTCTCTAATAAAATGTTAATATATTACCTCTACCATGTGATGATAGGAGCGTTAAGGTTCTTTATGAGAAGGTACACATATCAATTAACCATTTTCTTAAGTAAGCTGCATTAATATTCATTTCTAACACAATCTTATTGTTGGATATTTGTAGATCTTTTAAAAGGATGACAATTCCGAAATGCTTAACTTCAAGAAAGCTGAAGAGGAGAATGAAGCAAACAAACAACGCCTGCTTGAAATTGCTAAAGATGACAAGAAGAAATATACTTCCATGGCAAGCCTTAATTTATTTGAAGATCATTCTTATGATTCTTCAAACTACACTAACGTGGATAATTTTGAGGCTCTGGATTACGAAGATGCACATCATGGAATGTCTTTCGAGAAAACTCCTAAATTGCACTTTTAGATTTATAAGAAGTCATTCATCAACTATAAGCATGTTCTCATTTTCTTAGCTTCCTTAGTTTTAAACATTTAAGGTTATTTACTTTTCTTTTTGGAATTTTTTCAATGACATTTGTATCTTTACTTTTCTGTATTTAATTTTCAATCTACACAACCAATGTTGTTATTAAAGAAGTCCTTCATCAACTTTGAGTTTAATCATTTTTCATTAGCCTTTTTGTAATGACTATATTTTTGTAAACACTGTTAATTAGTTTTCTATAATATGTTAGCTTATAACAAATTGTACTATGTTATATCATATTTATTCTTTTGCTAAATCAATGTTTCACAATATTGTCCTATAACTCTCTTGCTAATTACATTTATTTATCCATATTACATCTCCAACAATTCCTTAAAGCTCCCCGCCCAACGGGCGGGCCTTGAAACTAGTTGATATATATAGGAATGTTGAAGTTTAATGTATATATTTAAAAAAAAACTTTCAAAACACACCCTAAACTACATAATAACTTTAAAATAAATGACAGAGGAACCTACAATTATGTGAAAGTTTAAATTATATAAATAACTTATATTTTTTTGTCATTTACGACTGTATTTAAAAACAGATTTCGCATTTATATTTACATTTATATACATACTAAAAGTCGTTCGCTCTATAAATAACGTATACTTTCGCTCAACGATAAATACTTATTCAAATTCCGTGATTGTTAAAAAAATGTTCAGTGAAATAAAATACATGTGTTGCATACAAGTCAGCCTCGCCGCAACGCGCGGACGCATTCCCACTCAATATTCATTCGAATTTGATTCGGAAAAAAATTATACTTCACCGCAACGCGCGGGATAGCTTGCTTGTTTAATTAGATTATGTGTGTTTATTACATAGGTTTAGACTTAAAGGAAAGGATTTAAAGAAAAAAAATAGTTTGGTTTGGGTACATGGGTGTTGGAAGAGTGACTTAAAGGCATAGATTCGGTTTTTTTTATAAAAGCTAATGAAAAGGTTATGTTTTACATATATTTGCTTCTTTTCTCAGTTTACTTTTTCTCTCGCCTTTTTTTATTATTCTTACTTGATGTTCCTGTTACTTCTTTCTCCCTAAAAATTCAATATTTATCTGAGTTGGATTGTTCACTTTCATAATTCATATGTAACAATAGAGGTGTGCAAACCGGTTAACCAGTTTCGGTTTCGGTTCGGTCAACTGGAACAGTTTCGGTCAACAAACCTGTTGAAACCGGTTCCACCGGTTAACCGGTTCAGTTTGGAACCGGTCGGGGGAGTGAAAAACTCGAACCGGTCCAACCAGTTCCTAACCGGTTTGGAACCGGTTAACCCGTAAAACTGGTTATTCGGTTTATGTTTTTTTTTTCGTTTTTCGTGGTTTTATACGAAATCAACTAAATAAACTTCAACTTTTATTTAATAGAACACATAATACCTCGGAAACGAAATACATCGGAAGAGAAAATACATCAAAATACATCGGAAGTGGAAAAGCTAATCGTCAATGCCATAGTTCAGCAAATCATAATCAAAATCTTGCTCTTCTCCTCCCGAACCGAATTCCATAGTGCATTGGCTAGCAGCATCTAGTGCGATTTCTTCATCGGATAGTGGTGTGGCTTCATTCTCTTGCACATCGGCATCCAAGATCTCATCTTCAAAGTCTAGGGTGTTTTCAAAAGTGGATGTGTGTTGTTTATGCTCTTGAGCGTCCAAGTGATCCTTCAAACACATACAGATCTCTAAAGAACTCGGTGTTAGTTTTGTTCTTCGGATTGACAACACCCTTCCACATGTTGAAAAAGCGGATTCGGAAGCTACCGAAGTAGCTTATACACTTAAACCGGTTTAGCAAATTAGTCATTTGATTCCCGTCATTCACCCTCGATGAAGAAGCCCCACTCCTTGATTCAGTTGTTGGGTTACCATATTTTTCATAATAAATATTATACAAACCTTCCAAAGAGTCGTTGAACCACTTTTTTGCCTTAGTTGCATGACCATCGTCAAAAAACTCCAAATCCGTACTTATCGTCTCAATAAGCCACTCTACCCCGTGTATATTAAAACATGGATTTAAAGCGGCAGCACAAGTAATTACCGATGGCATTCTTTCAAAATACTTCTTAAGTTTTTCTTTCATTGGTTTAACCATACTTGGAAATATACCCCTATTAAGTTCATATTTGGTTAATTTGTTACACATGAAGAAAACTTGTTGAAGTACCAATGGAGATGTTGGGTGATAAACCCCCGATAAAATTTTCGTGGCATTGTTAAACACTTCAAGTAATTGACAAATACTTTCAATGGTAACCCAATTTTCAACCGGAAAATGATTACACTCACCCATATTGGCCAAAATGTCATGAAAATACATCAAAGTAGCTTTTTGTTTTAGACCACGTTGGAACATATGATAGGTGGAATTCCATCTTGTCGGAACGTCCCAATTAGGTGAGTAAACCGGTTTCTCCGCTTCTTTACAAATTCTAATATAGTGTTTATAGTTTATACCACCCGATTTAAAAACATCTTTTAACATTATTTTAAAAGACACTTTGATTACATTTATCGTGGGCACCGCTAAACCTTCTTGCACAACCAAGTTAATAATGTGTGCAACACATCGACTATGATAAAACCTACCCTCCATTGGTGGACCGTATTTTAATTTTAGTTTACCAATTTCATTTGTATTGTTGCTAGCATTATCCAACGTAATTGACATAATTTTATCTTCCAAATTAAAACTGAAAAACGTTTTTCTCAACATTTTAGCTAAAGCACTACCCGTGTGGGGAACCGAAAAGTCTTCGAATGCAATGACCCGCTTCATCATTTGCCAAGTATTGGGCTAAATCCAATGTGCAGTAACACATAGGTAAGAACCTGGCAAACCATGAGAAGCGGACCAAACATCCGTTGTTATGTTGACACGAGCATTTAAGTTAAGAAAACCATTAGTAATTACTTGTTTAGCCGCTAACCATAATTTCATTGCATCACGTTTTAAAGTAGTGCAACTTACATGATTGTATTTTTCTTGTATAGTTTTTTGAAACACCCTTGTTGTTTGCTCGTGGTCAAAGTGGTTGAACGGTAACCCTCGTTGAATCACCAAACCCGCGAATTGTTCACGAAGATAATTCGAATTGAACACAAAAACACTCCCATCTCGAGACATAGATGATGGCCCCGCTTCCGGAACCGTCTTGAGTGCCTCACAATGTGGATGCGAGATATGATTCTTCAACGTCGAGTTGGAATTTGTCGAAAAGAAATGAAAGCAATGCTTACATTGAGCTTTGGTCGTGTTGTCCGACGTAGTCTTTCCAAATTTGGAGGTTTCGGGTGGTTGGTATAATTTGAAGAATCATCGGTGCACTTGAAGAACCAACACCGGTAGTAGTTGAATTGGATTGAGTTGCCATTACTTATTGAAAGAAATTCGGTTTTGCTTTGGAGAGTTTTTTTTTTTGCTTAAAATTGTGAGTTGTGTAAGTTGTGATTAAATGTGTAACACACTACACCCAAAAAGTCAGAAAAACGCTATTTATACTGAAATAAAAGAGCAAAATAACAAACACTACACCCAAAAAGTCAGAAAAACGCTCCTTCACGGGTCCCCCCACGTTAGAAAAGCAAGATTCGAATTTTGAAAAAAAAAGTGGCCGAACTGGTTCCAAACTGGTTAACCGAAACCGGTTCCAAAAACAGGTTCACGAACCGGTCTAAACCACGAAACCCTGAATTGGTCCCAAACCGCCGGTTTGGCCAAAAACCGGACCGGTTTTAGTCAAACCCGGGTTTGACCGGTTCGGTTTTCGGTTAATGGAGCGGTTCGGTTTGGCAAACTGGTTTTTTTGCCCACCTCTATGTAACAACTTCGTTAACCATCCAAGATTCTTACATCCTCCTTAAAATGGTAAATAAATTATGTTCTTTAGCCTAATTAAAGAGCTATGCCTTTGTAATCCTCCTCAAAATGGTAAGTAACTTGTGTTCTTTAGCCTAATTAAAGAACTTTGCTTTTGTAACATGTCTATCACATTAGGTATCCAATTGTTATTTTTGCATAAATGTAATTGCTTAAATATGATATGGTGGCAAAAAAACTAAGGAAAGTCCTAGTCTTAAAGTACTTTTACTTTATTAGGGTGTTTACGGGGCGGGGCGGTTCGTTATTCGGATGATTTAAATATCCATCGCAGACCGGTTAATTAATTGTACAATCTAAAATGAACTGTACTAGGCGGGTAACTGGACATGCGAGTACTCAAAGTGAGTGGTTACCTGCGGTTCTGGTCACCTTAACTATTATAGACGTTTAATCGATTTTAACCATATAAACAATAACATATAATGTAGAACGTAAGATGTCATTTAAGTAAAATTAAAGAACGTTGAATAGATCAAAGTCATATAAAATTTATTCCATTACAATAACTACATTCGAGTATTCATACATAACATATTAACAAAAACAT
>BQNB010005766.1:4505-43720 GCA_026074375.1 Tanacetum coccineum | reverse complement strand
TATTGACGTAGCATTACATGCAATACGCCAATCCCTGCCTTTATCACTAGACGTGAACAAAATGAATACTTATAATCTAACACAAACATACTCAAAATGAGATGCCCATACACCTCAAAATGATATCATGCACATACTTAATTCACTTAGCAAACATAAAATCACATAGCACACACTTAGACACATAAAATGAACTCTTAGCCATAACTAATGGTATAAACTAACCTGCTTAATCTCGGTTGTCACACTTTAAGAGACCTTCAAGCTATTGTAACACATTATATTTAACACCAAAACTTGTAAGTACTAAACTAAAAACTCTTCATATTATATGCCGCTTGAGGGGAAATTTGATACATGGACCGTGCTCTATTTTAAAAACCATTTGTTTTGAAAACTAGAGCGACGTGGCTCTGATACCAATTGTGGAATCATTGGGAGGAGGGGGTGAATACGTTTCCATTAAAAACATAAAACTTTTGTATCAAACAACCAATCAAGTTTGATGTAATATGAAAAGTGTCCATAATAGTTTAACTACAATAAGTATTCTAGGATCATCAAACAAAGCATATCACCACAACACAATATATAACACAAACATAGATGCAATGTGAATATAAATATAAAGCGATAAAGGCAAATATAAATGTAAAGCAATAAGTAAAAGAAAGCGCAAACCTGACACGATAATTTATAGTGGTTCGATTACGAAGCTCCTCTTTGCCCTACTCCACTACCCGAGTACCCAACTCAAGAGTTACTTCACTAGATTAACAAGCTCCTTTAAGGCGGAGAAAACCATACAACGTCGCTTACTCTTTATCCGGTACTAAGCTAAATATCGAGTCCTAATTCGAGGTAGAACCAACCTAACGTCACTTATACTTTTTTTGGTACAAAGCTAAATACCAAGTCCTTCTTCGGGTACAACCAAACCCGTTATGTTTTATGGCCTAACATAACAAACCTTGTGTTTTATGGCCCACATACATAAACCAACTAACATCTAGTTTGTTGTATAATAATTATATACAAATGTGTATAATGATGATCCAAGACTTAAGTGTCAATTGGATGTAAAAACCTAATCTAAAACATCAAGATCTCTAAGCATGATGTTTTTGATAAAGATGGCAAGTCTCTTGGCTTGTTGTGATACATCTTCATATATGTAGTAGTGGTGGATAAGGATGGCAAGATCTCTAAGCTTGCTTAAGTGGATGTGTAGGTCCAGTCCTAGATAGATCTTCAAGCCTGTTAAAGGTTGTAGAGCACTTATGTAATCACAAGCAACTCTAAGAGAGACTCTAACAAATGATACTATTGTTTACGAGGAATATAAACAACAGAGTTAAAGAATTACTAAACAATGATCCTCTATGGATCTTTTCTATTGATAATAAACGTGTTTTTCTACTGAATCAATCAGTTACATTCATCTAAGCCATAGGTTTCTTAAATACACACGAAACCCTAACTAAAAACCCTAACTAAAAGCTAAAGTGATAAGTGTTATCACTTCCTAGGATATCTCATGCATATCCCTATCACTAACTAACTTTACTAACAACCCGGAGTAAGCATAATACTACCAGGACTAATATTGTACTACCAGCAGGAATAACTTTTGTACTGCCAGTACTAACTATACTACTATCCTTACCAGTAGGAACTACACTACCAGTAGGAACTGTTTACTCTACCAGTAGGAACTACATACCTACTAGTAGTAACTCTCTATTACAAAATTCCTAACAATCCTCCCCTAAACTTGAATTTGACATAGTTAACTTCAAGTTTCTAGATAGATCTTTCGTTGAAATCACCAGAGGATTGAACAGCAACATCTTGAAACCGTCTCCAAAAGCAACCTTCATAAACTTTGAATCAGCAACAAGAAAATCAGCATCTAAACATGGACTGCAACAGGACCACCACAGCTACATAAATGGGTTTGGTGAGCCTTTACCAAGTAGCCATTCACTCTTGGGCTAGTCAGTCCATTGGCACCCAGAAAGGGTCAAATCCATGGAGGACTGAAACCATTTTCCACTTTCAGAACATGAATCATAGGAAGTGGAAGAACTATATGACTTTTGGCAAGTCATTACAGCCATAAACGGATTTGATGTGTCTTTACCTGTAGCCGTTTGCTCAGGACTAGCCACTTTTCATTTCAAGAATATGGCAAGTGAAAACCATCCAGTTTTGGGTAACCTGGCAACCATCAACGGATTTTATAAGCCTTTACCACATAAGCGTTGCTGTGGCTAGACAATCCTTGGGACCCAGAAAGGGTTGCTCCCATGGTGGATTGCAAACCATCTCAACTTATTGGTACTTTAAACATCAGTCAGTTGAGGGACTCTATGATTTGAAGCAAATCATTAAAGCTATATCAATTCATTCTGGTCATAGACCTGGGAATTGAAACCATACCTCAATTGATTCTAGCCTGATGGCCTGGCAATTGAGAACCATAGAGTGTTGCACCAAAAATTTAATTTCCGTTAAAGATTGTGCCATAAAACCAGTTTATTAAATTAGATCACTGAAATACAAAGATGAGCCTGAAAACCAAGTTGCTCATCTATAGTTTAAAAACCAAGTGATCCAGTCCCAAAAGAGTATACCAAAAACCAAGAGTTTTCAAAAGGCAAAAACTATGTACAACAAGTTACACAAAATATAGAAGAAAACAGCAAAAAGAAATAATAGATATATAACAAACTTAACAATACCAGTCATGAACCTTAGGACGCCGGGAATCAGAAATTTGTTTCTTTAGAAAAGCAATCAACTGAACTGCAGTGGTAAGTTCATTACCCACTGTGTCTTGACAAATTTCCAGCTGATGATCAAGCATCCGTTCGATAAGGTTGACAGAGAGAGGATACTTCTTGTCGACAAACATGTGTACCACGAGACCATTAACTGTCTCCAACACATGAACACCAGAATAAGAATACAACTTCCAGCTTTGAATGCTCCAAGTGTTTTGATTCTTCCAAACATCACTACCATCATTCACTTCAGGTGAATCCATCAAGACCTGAAGATCTCCCCAAAGAACAAGACCAACTCCCTCAGCTTGCTTATCCTGATAAAATGTCATTACACGGCCATAAATGGTCATCAAGTCAGCTCGAGTAATCATGTGAAGGATTTCCCTAAGACATGTGAAGCACTTGCGAGAGTTGTCTTTCCTGTAGATGACATTGATCCAGCCTAACCCCGTAGGCAATAACTCCCAGTCAACAACAGCAAAGAGATTAACGGGTGTATCATCATCAGAAGCAGAATCAGCATCAGAAGCATACTTAATGCACATTTTGTGTTCAGCTTCAGGATCTCCGTCTTTAATAGGAATGGTAGAGTGAGAAGGATGAACACCTTTTTGACCTAATCGCTTCTTCCTGGTACCAACCTTCTTGGGTGAGGAACCAGTGTGTTGTGCGGTAGAAGAAGTGGTAGAAGGAGCTTTAACTGGAGCATCTAGAATATCTGAGAGTGATAAGGAGCAGCAACTTCCTCTTGGGAAACATTTGAAGAAGGAGTTGCACCTGCTTCTTCTTGGGGAACACCGTGAGAAGTAGCAGCAAGGTTGACATCATCACCACCAGTTTTGAGTTTCTTTGAAGAGCCACGAGCCTTTGGACTGCCATCTTGTTTGAAACCCCTTGTGAATGCAACAGCTCGTTGGATCTTATCAAACTCCTCTTGAAGCTGTTCAGGAGTGAGTTTTCAAACTTGAGCCATAGTCCAGCCAGTGGAGTAAACAGCAGGACCTTGATTTTTCACATAAGTGCGCATATATTGCCTGAGCTTAGATGGTGTCATAGGCCTATCCCTCCTTTCTTGAGCCCGTTGTTCAGCAAGTTCTTTTCTTCAAGTATTTACCAACTCAACCATCCTGGCTGCAAAATCATCATCATTAAATTCAACCCTAAAAATTGTGGAAGAGAGGTCTGGATTTTCTTGAAGACGAGCCAAAATGATATCCCAAGCAGCATCTGAGTAGTTAGCAGCAGATGCAAGAACCTCTTGCTGTCTCTTTCTTTGGGCTTCAGTCATATCGAAGTCTTGAGACATCTGCCTAGCTAAATTAGCATCCTTCATCAGAGATTCAGCTCTTTGTTTTTCGAAATCTGCGAGTTCTTGAGCTTGTAATCTCTCAGCAGCCTCCCAACCTAGTCGTTCTTCTTCCAATTGCTTGAAAGTCTTATGCTGAGTTGGAGAGGGTTTGTCAACAGCAATACCTTTTCCCTTTCTGGCATCTCTTTCAGGTGATGAAGGAGATTCAGGTGTAGTACCACTACCAGCAGGAATTGGTGCAGCAGCAGGAACAGAACTAGTGGTAGGAACTGTTGTGCTACTAGGATAAACAGTTGAAGGACCAGTAGTAGCACCAGCAGGAACCTCAGAACCACCAGCAGAATCATCAGTAGGAACAGAGGAACTAGGTGGAATTTCAGCTTCATGAAAACCATCAGTAGGAACAGCTGAAGCAGCAGCAGCTGTAGCAGCTGCCTGAGCCAGCTTGATAAGAGGATCCACATTTAGCTCAGCATCCTCTTCCTTGTCAGAATCAGTCAACACAACCTTCCTTTTTCTACCTTTGAGTTTATCCTCCAACAATTTTACCCTCTTAACCAGCTTGCCTACTACCTCCTTGAACAGCAGCTTGTGTGCTTGAAGATCAGATTCCTGAGAATTCACTTTCTGCACAAGAGTGGACACTAGAGAAGACAATGCTGTTAGTTTATCAAGGTCCTCAGCACCTCCTGAGGTTGTACCTTCAGGTGGAGCTTGAGTGGACCTAGGAGGTGAGGAATGAAAAGATCCTCCCATTGTGTCATCTTCCACATTTGTGGAAGTGAATAGGTCAGGAGCAGACTCATGAGGTCTTGTAGAAGATGCAATGTTGGGGTCTGAAGAGGGACCCTGCTCATTCACTGGAGCACCAGCAGGAATAG
This sequence comes from Tanacetum coccineum, assembly GCA_026074375.1. Taxonomy (NCBI): domain Eukaryota; kingdom Viridiplantae; phylum Streptophyta; class Magnoliopsida; order Asterales; family Asteraceae; genus Tanacetum; species Tanacetum coccineum. Next base: position 38,741 of record BQNB010005766.1, on the reverse strand, counting down.
TAGTGGTTGGTCTTGGTGGTGTGGATTCATGATCATGAGAGTGATCAGGTTCAGTGATGGTTGCAGGGACAGTCTGAGGGTTAGATGGTGCATCTTCCCCTGAACTTTCACCTGCAATAGCAGCTTGAGGAGGAGGAAGCATTGTACCCATAAGTGGCATGTGGTCCCCGTGAAAATTTAACCTCATATTGGCAAACATTTTGCTTGTTAGTTTAAAAGCATGATATTGTTTGGTATGCTTAGGTTCAATTTCCAAAATCATTTGAAGAAACCGAGGAAACATTAAAAACTTTTTAGGATTGTTGATGTTGTTAACCATCCCTTTGAATATATAGCTTGACCAATTATACTTCCTCCCCTCAGTCAGACAGATAAGAGCAATAGCCAATTGGCTTCCGAATTGATCCCAGCTACCGGATTTGGTACTGAGACAATGAGAAATAGTGTGAAGCAAGAACCTCCATTGAGGTGAGAATTTGTTCGTGTAGAAGGTCAGCTTGCCTTCAGATGGGTATCCAAGATTGTCCATTCCTAAGTATATGTCCGCTATGGGCAAGTCCTCAACACCACCAGCATCATCTAATTGAAGTTGGCTCTGAACTAGTGACTCAGTGATGGTATAGGGAGTCCTATCAATGGTGGCCAATATAGCTGGAGGGCCTTCCTTAAAAGCTCTAAGAGAGGTCGTTGACCAGAACTGTTTGACCAATGAATCATAGATGATGGGGTCATGGGTAATAGTATACCTGATGTGTGAACCCCGCAAAAAGTCAAGAACTTGGTGATAATCGGCACTGCCTTTTGGTTTCTCCAAGAAACCCACCTTGTTGTCATCTCGTTTTAAAAAAAAAAAAACTTTTTTTAAACTTGCGGCCATTGATTTGATGATTACAAAGATTTTGTGAGGTGGTTAGTGATGGTGTATGTTGTCAAGAGTCGGTTACTGCTGGTTGGTAGAGGAAATCGAGTTTTGCAAAGAGTGAGTGGAGTGAGTAAAAAGGGCTGTTAATAATTAGGGTTTGATCTAAAGGTAAATGTAAGAATGAGAGTAAAGAGTAATCTTCCCTTTAAATAGGTGACCCTTGATGAATTAAATGCCCAATTGTCTCAATTATAACTTTGAATTAAAGTAAAACTCAATTTAAGTTACCCGCTCAAAGAAAAGTCAACCCTAAAGAAAACCAACAAGTCCAATAGGAATAGTGCTACCAGTAGGAACAAGTAAAACTACCAGTAGGAACTCTTGCAACACCAGAAAAGACACTTAACCAATCCAAAATGAGTACTTTATCATCAGTATAAGGCCACATTCTCTATTTGAATTCACACTCATGAATCATTCATCTGCAAAAGGTTAGAAAAACACACAAAACATATACAATGAAAAGGAAAAAATTTAACTACTAGTATCAACTAAAACTATCAGTAGAAAAAAATGAAAAACTACCAGTAGAAAAATATGTTGAAAATTAAATGGTAAACATAAAAGAAAAACCTACTACTTAATCAATTTTACAAAAGTAGTCCTCCCCTTGGACTCACATCCTCCCCTTAACCATGGCATCTAGGGATTAAGCATCCCAATATGAACCACTAGATGATTAAACCTAGGTCCATCAAATGCCTTGGTTAATAAATCAGCCACATTTTTATCTGTATGAATCTTAAGCACCTAAATAACATAGCTAACAAAAGCACTTGCACTAAATTTAGACTTCTTCAATGTACCTCTTGTCTGAACAGGTGAAGTGAGATCCCCAAGTATCTGTGATTGAGGATGAATAGTGTCCACCCTCTTAGTAGGAACAGAATCAACAACTACACTTGGTGCTAAGTTGGTGACTGTACCACCAAAATCATCATCATATGAAGAGGAGGAGAAAATGCCAGTGTCAGAATGGTGGTGTATATCCTCCATTTCTGAAAATAAGGACATGGAATTTGCAAGGTCAGAAGGTGTTAGGAAATATTGTAAAGTACTGCTGGCAGATAACAAAGTACTGTTAGTGATATTAAAGTACTATTCGTTATGTTAAGAACAAGATTTTTCTCATTTGCATCCCTAATAAAATGGTGCCTAATTTCTATGTGCTTTGTTCTTTGGTGAAAAACTGGATTTTTAACAATGCAAATGGTACTTTGATTATCAATAAAAATTTTGGTGTTCATAAAGTTGAACCCATAATCAAGTAATTGATTTTGAATCCAAAGTACCTGACCACAACAGTTAGCAGCAGCAACATATTCGGCTTCAGTGGAAGAAGTAGCCACAATGGTTTGCTTTTTGCACTGCCATGAAATCAACCTTCTACCCAAGAATTGACATCCACCAGTTGTTGATTTTCTATCACCATGAGAACCAGCATAGTCACTATCACTATATGCTTCCAACACAAAGGGAGAATCTCTTGGGTACCATAGACCAAGTTTTGGTTGGCCTTTAAGATACTTAAAGATCTTCTTGACTGCATTCAGGTTGGAAGTCAAAGGTGTAACCTGGTGTCTAGAACAAGCACTCACTGCAAACTGAATATCTGGCCTTGAAGCTGTCAAATACATGAGGGAACCTATCATGGATCTGTATAAGTGAACATTAACAGCATCATCAGGTTCATCCTTGGATTTTGGCTTTGAAGCTTCAAAGGGTGTTGTTGCAGGTCTCACACTTTCCATATCAAATTTCTTAAGTATGTCCTGAACATACTTATCTTGGCTGATAAAAATCCCATCAGGCTTCTGTTTCACTTGTAAGCCTAAGAAAAATGTTAACTCACCCATAGCACTCATCTCAAATTCTCCTTTCATCAAGACCTCAAACTCATCACACCAGGCCTTGTTTGTAGACCCAAAAATAATGTCATCCACATAGACCTGAACAAGTATGATATCCCTGGAATTCTTCTTAATGAAGAGAGTTTTGTCTATTGTACCTCTTCTGTAATTATGCTTTAACAGAAAAGTAGACAATCTTGCATACCAGGCCCTTGGTGCTTGATGAAGACCATACAAAGCTTTCACAACTCTGTAAACATGCTTAGGGAAATGAGGATCTTCAAATCCCTTAGGTTGAGTAACATAAACTTCTTCTTCAATTTCCCCATACAGGAAAGCACTCTTGACATCCATTTGATATACCATAAATCCCATATATGAGGCAAATGCTAGGAATAGTCTAATAGCTTCAATTCTAGCAACTGGAGCAAATACCTCATCATAATCAATGCCCTCCTCTTGCCTATGACCTTGAGCCACCAACCTGGCTTTATTCCTTCTTTCATTTCGCTTACACCACATAGACTATAAAGTACCTCTGGCATCTCCTTTTGTTTTTTTCAGAATCCATTTTGTCTCAATAGCAATTTTTCCATCTGGTAGAGGGACAAACTTCCATACTTCCTGATTAACAAACCGTTGCATCTCCTTCTTGCATAGCTTCAATCTAAGCAGGATCATTAAGAGCTTGAGCAACATGCTAGGTTTAAGTTATGAGTAGAAAACAAGCAAACCGGACAATGCAAGATAATCTGTGTAGACTTTGGTACCTTAGTTGAGCATGAACATAGCTAACAAAGCACAAGTATTTGCTCAAAAACTGTATGAGCAAACCAAAAGTCATGACTTCTGCAATGTACCTCTTGTCTGAACAGTGTGAGTGAGACATCCTCGCCAAGTATCTGTTGATTGAGGATGAATACAGTTCACACGTTCACCTCTTAGTAGCGGAACAGAGACAACAAAACTTCTATACTTGTGCTACAAGGTGTTGGTGTGACAGTACCATACCATCCACACCCATCAGTAATATGACAAGGCAGGAATGTGACAAAATTCGCCAAAGTCAAACGGGACAGCGGTCTGTGCGAATGTCCTCCATTTCGAATATTATGGACTGCGTTCAGATTGGCAAGGGTCTGACTCTCTGGGAGAACAACAGTGATATCAGGTAAGAATGTTCACTTATGACGTCCTGCCAAAATGAAGTGTACCCACTAGGAGGAAAATAGATGTCACTCGCAGCAGGAATGAAACAGTTGTAACACGCTAACAGTGAGTAGATAGACCTTCAAGGACTATGGACCCACACAGACATAACACAGAGCAGCAGAAACAACCATATAACCAGCAGGAACCTCTATTGCCCAACTCTCTGTGTTTGCATGAGACCATCTACTTGCAACCATCAAGTGATGCTTTCTCAGCTGTAGCATTGAGGCTTCATAAGCTTGCTTTTGAAGCCATGTGCAATTCCTCTGGCACTATAAATCTGAACACTCTGCCCTCGGCTCGCGAATGTCACAAAACCTCATTAATATCCTTGGTAACCTGCATGTATGGTATTATCTTGGGTACCTGCAGGTTGATTAGTTTTGAAACGAGTATAACCTAAAGAATCAGTCAAATAGTCAAGGTCAAAATACCACTCATGACCCAAACCCTGAACATTAGGTTTATCTTCAAGATATCTCAGATTAAGTGTTTCTTCTATCTTTTTGCTGGATAGATTGTAGACCCTATAAGCCTTACTATGAGCAGCATATCCAACAATAAACCCTTCATCAGCCTTTCCCTCAAATTTTCCCAAGTGGTCACTGGTGTTAAGTATGGTCACAAGACACCCAAAAGGTTTAAGATGACTGATGTTGGGAACTTTCCCAGACACGAGTTCATAAGGTGTCTTGTTATGGGGTTTAGTCAGTAGAACCCTGTTCAAAACATAACAAGCAGTACTAACTGCTTCTGTCCAAAACATGGTAGGTAACTTAGAGTCAGCAAGCATAGTTCTTGCTGCCTCTATAAGGGTTCATTTCTTTTCATTCTTCTGCAACTCTATTTTGTTTGGGGTTCTGGCATTACTATAATCCCTTTTAATCCCCTTTAACCCACAGAGTTCAATTAATTTGGAATTTTTAAACTCTGTCCCATTGTCACACCGAATGGCTTTAACCTTTTTAGTTAACTGGTTTTCAATAAAAGTAATAAAGTCCTTAAGGATACCATATGTACTTGCATAATCCTGTATGGTCCCCAAAATAGCAAAAACCCCAAGGAACCTGCGAAATAGTCATCTGTAACCACCAAGGAATAGTAACATGTGATAATGCTTCTGATGGAAAGTTAGGACCCAAAAAGATCCATGGTGAATAACTGGAGAGGAAGCAACATGGTGCTCACAGCATTGATGGCCTTGTAAGAAGGCCATTGTATTGCTATTCCTTTGTTGCAGCACCAACAGTTGTGCTCATTTGTAAGAGTTTGGATGGGTATCCCATAGACTAATAATCCATGCTTAGACCACATGTTCCATGTTTTCGAAGTTCACATGACCATTCTTCTACATGCCATTTGGGCTAGACTCTATCTAAGTGATGTCTTTGCTAACGCAGAAAAAAACTGCCATTGAGCGAAGCTCCAGTCAGACGTTGGGATCGAACTCAGACAAAATATGAAACAGTAAGAATACTCTTGTTGGCCACTTTACGAACTTTGAAATTTTTGGAGGAACCACCTGGACTCATTCTGCAGGTAGTTGGTAGAAACTCCATGCAGAGAGAACTACAGGTGCATTCTTGGATTCAGTGAAAAGAATGACTTACTGCAGTACTATGGTAATCCGACATGAATTTGTGCTACTGCAAGGAGACACCACAGAGCTTTAACGCGGTTTTAGAAGCTCTTTCCTAGCATAGCGAAAACATTTTCAAAAGTTCAGTTTTGGAAAGTCCTTATGGTGCCTTTTTTTTTTTTCTTTGCCGTGATTTTGCCATCTCACCTCTAAAAAGTCAAGTAACCCCAACAATCTGTCGATCAAAGTCCATCTAATTTCTTTCTTGTTCATCCTTATTTTCCTGTCATGCTTCTGAGGAAAACAACAACTATCTTAAAATCCAAAATCACTATTCTTATGAGGATTTTCCTACAATGCACAATACAAAAACACAGTACTATACATGATAACCCCAAGTCATTTACTGACTTGGGACCCCGCCTTGTGGAATCATTTAATAGTTAAACCAAGTAGAAATTTGATGAGATCCACCATTGATCTTTGGAACTATACCATTGGCATTTTATTGAGCCTTATCTCAAATCTCAACCCAAACGTTGCAGCAACGCTGCTAGCAGTGGCTAGTTACAGCAATTCCCCTGATCTCCCATATCATATTTCAGCGTTGCTGTTATGAATACTAGCCGACCTAGCCTCGACGAAAGGTTTTGACAAAATTAAACTATGGGGCTACAAGTAGGTTCTTGTCAGTAGTTCGAAGCTAGTAGTATTTTTTCTCGAAACCAAGCTCAAACACACATTGGTGCGTAACCAGCCAACTAGAACAGTATGTTGGTGCTATTTCCTACCTGTACCTAGGCACACTGGAACATACATGCTTTGTTTCTATTCCACACTCAACACCTGACAACAACTTGGGACTGAGCCGTGGAACAGATGCTGGCTTTTGTGGCTTAGCAAATAGGAATAACATTTTGCAAACATTGCTACGTCCACAAAATTAAAAACTAGGAGAGTTATTATTCAATTTCCAACTGTTTCTCATAAAATCACAACTTCTTTCGTCAAACACATGGAAATTTACTTACCCCGCTAGACAAACAAAACATAGTCATAGAACCAAAAGGACTTTCTGTTACAAAGACTTCTACCTGTTTACCTCCACTCTTAATACATAAATTCCTAGGAGGTTATACATTCTCGCTTAAAAGAAAAACTAGATTGATCTTTGTGGAACTCTGGTTGTTGATCATCAGATCGATGTCATTTAGTGTTTTTGAAGTCAACTGAACTAGGGGTAGAGGCTAAGGGTTCATTGGTCTTGGAGCTTGAGGACTTGATACTTGAAACGCGCAGGATGTACAACGCTCTCGAATGGCCTCGTTCCCTGAGTCTGAGGACTTGTCACTGTATCACAAGAGACAAAGTCATTAGATACAAAAGTTTAGTTTTCAAATTATATTGGACTTGAACAAAAGTAAACTGTGTTTCATCAAGGTCAAGGATAGTTGGAAGGAAGGCATGAATGTTTCCTGTTAGATTAGGAAAGGAACAGCATGCATTCCAACAGTTTTGACAAACCTGTCATGGAGAGGTTTCTCTGCAACATCCTTAGGGGATGAGTCAAAGATGCTAGGGGCAGAGAGATCAAACACCTCATCTGATCCGAAAGTATCTCCAAATCCTAAACCAAATCTTGATCTAGAGGACATGGAACTATTGATCAATTTGATCAGGTTTTTGGAAGACTCCTTTCATTTGTCAAATCTAGCATTAGACTCCTCAAGTTTAACCTTAATCATTATAGGTTAGTCAAGTTAGCCTGTTTCATTTCAGTTTCTCAGTAATATTGTTTAGCATGTTGTTGGTGTTTTTTTCTAAATAGCAGTTAAGAGATTTTCTAATCTTATCATTCTAATGCTAGCTGATTACTTTGTACCTATCCATTCTGTTGTTCTAAAGTTTGTAAAGTACTTTTATATGCTTGAACCTGAATATAACACTCTTTGTATTGAGCTTCTACATTGTCAAATTCCTTTTTAAGTTCAGCATATAGATGTTCACAACCAAAAGGACAAGTTTGTACCTGAGAAGAGATACCCATGAGGGCAAATTCAGCAGCATCATTAGAAACATCATCAGCAACATCACCAGTAGCATTACCAGTAGCATCCTCCTCAGCTCCAGCAATCATCCCATATACTTGAGCAGCACCAATTTCCACATCTTCTCCTTCATGATCTGACCAGTTCACCATAGAATCAACAGACAACAAGGCCTTGGTTTCTTCTCCCTTATTCAGCTCCTGAAGTTTGAATGAAGAGTACCTTGCTTTTGAATCCACCTGTTTCCCTGTACATTCTCTAGCAAAGTGACCCAATTCAGAACATTTATAGCATTTGACCTTCCCTTTGTCAAACCTTGCATCATCCTTGTTGTTAAACTTCATCTTTCTTACTGCTTTCTTTTCAAATCTGTTAATCCTAACAGATAGCATTGCCATTTGCCATTTGATGTCTAGTTCCTCTAAGCCATCTTCCAATCCTGATCAAAAATCTTCCCCCATAAGTGATCTGCATAGTTGTGGATCACCTTCAGATTCCAAGCAACAAAGGAATGGAGAACACTTTCAATCACATTGCTTGAAGCAGCAGGAATTGATGAAGCAGTAGTAAAAGTGGTTGAATGGGATTGATCAGGATATGTCATCTTTGAATTAGTACTTGCAGCACTAACAAAGGCTGAATAGGTAGGAGCAGAAGTACCTCTAGAATCATAGCTTGAACCACATTTCAACATCCAATTTCAAGAGTTCCAAAGCTGGTTGTACAAGATCATCAAAGCTTAAGTAATCAAGACCACACCTTTGTATTTAAGAGTGATTGACACCTGTGACCAAGAAGGTGGAAGAGCTCTGAGAAACTTCATATTGCAATCTTCATTGTCAGGCTTAGCTTGCATCTGATTGAGTTGACTCAAAATCTTCTTGAACCGTGTCACAGAGAGCCCTTATGCAAACCTTACTGATTCATATATCAAAAACTCTGAAAAACCTTCCTGCTTTACATTGATTTCCTTTCATTCCTCATTTTCTTAGACTCATCATTACCGTCCAAATCTGGCTTTTGACAGCCAACCAAATATCCATGCATCATCTAGATGGTAAAATATCCATATATCTCAGGAAGAACTTGAAGCAATATAGTTCTTGCTTTGTCTATTTTGAACAGCAATTTGTTCTTTCAACCAAAAACAGGTGGGAAAATCATAATATTTCCCTTTTTAGAACCTCCTGTCCTTTTCCTTTCCTGCTGGTTTCCCCCATTTAAACAAGTTCCATATTTGTGATCAACAGTTCATAAGATTCCAATACTCTATCTTCATGGCTCGCACGCTCGATATTCATCCATTCTTTTTATAAGTAAGGAAGCAATTTGGCATTAGAGTGTTTTAAGACTTGGCTGCGGCTTTTGTGTGTGGATATTGTAACTTAGAGTTTGCTGAGAGACTGGGTCTATATATTGTGAGGGTTGAGTATGTGATTTTGAGAGAGACCTCAGAACGAACATAGTTCATTGAGGCAAAGCTATGAGAGCATCAGAACCGCTACGGGTTCATGGAGTTGATGGGTCAAAGCGAGTGAATAGGAAGGATACTTGATGGTGCACATGGCAGAAACTACATTGGGTATGTTTGTGAATAGGGATTTTGTGAAGTCTTGTTAGTGAAAGTAAAGTTTCTTTAACAGAGCTCTCTCCAAGGCTCTGATACCACTTTAATAGGCGGTCCATCCTCCTAGATAGATCTTTACGCCTGTTAAAGGTGTTAGAGCACTTATGTAATCACAATAAGCAAACTCTAAAGAGAGACTCTAAACGAATCGAAACCTATTATTTACGCGGAATATAAACAACAGAGTTAAAGAATTTACTAAAACAATGGATCCTCTATGGATCTCTTCCTATTGAAAATAAACTGTTTTTTTTCCGTGATGATCTCAATTGTTATTTGCATTCCATACAACCCGTACGAATCTAAAATACCCACAAACCAAAAAAAAGCTAAAGTGATAAGTGTTAATCACTTCCTAGGATATCTCATGCAAATCCCTATTCACATAACTAACTTTAGCTCACAATCCCCGGATAAAGCATAATACTACCAAGGATAATATTGTTCCAGACTAAACTAGAACCAGCAGGAATGCTTTTGTACTGCTAGTACTAACTATACTATTATCCTTACCAGTAGGAACTACACTACCAGTAGGAACTGTTTACTCTACCAGTAGGAACTACATACCTACTAGTAGAAACTATCTATTACAAAATTCCTAACAAAGCTTATTGCTGAGAATGAGCATTTGAAATAGACCTATAAGCAACTTTATGTCTCGATTAAACCAGCATGTATTCGATCAAAAGAACAATGTGATGATTTAATTAATCAAGTCAATCTAAAGTCTGTGGAAATTTCTGATTTAAATGCTAGTCTTCAAGAAAAAGTTTTGGTAATAACAGCTCTCAAGAATGATTTAAGAAAACTTAAAGGAAAAGCTCTAGTTGATAATGACGTTACAAAACACCCTTGTCATCCAGAAATGCTTAAGATTGATGTGGAACCAATAACCCCTAAATTTTTGAATAAACAGATAGCTCACTCTGCCTATATTAAGCACACTCAGGAAAAAGCTACCGTTCTTAAGGATATAATCGAACATGTTTAATCAAAATATCTACTAGATCAATAACATCAGTAAAACTTGCCCTAGTATTAACAATGCTGATGGAAAATTAGTAAAACTTGACCCCAAAGAACAAGGACTACAAACAATTAGATTCACTAAGCCTAATCACATCCTTTAGGAAACCACACAATCAACAAAAACAACCTCTACATGACACCATAATTTTCATTCTAACAAACCTATGTTGTCTTCTACAGGAGTAAAACCGTTTACTAGTGCTAGCGGATCACAGCCTTCAGGCAATACAAAGAAAGATAAGATTCGGCAAACACCAAGTAGTACTCAAAAGAATAAAGTAGAAGCCCACCCTAGGAAAGTTAAATCGAATTTGAAAAATAAAGATTGTGTTGTTCAACCTAAAGGAACTGCTCATGTGCAGCATTCCAAGCTTAATGCGAATTCTGAACTTAAAATGTGTCAAGTATTAATGGTTTCTGCTTTCTGATAATCCATGATTTTGTGTTGTATCTTGATTTAATCAATAATGTGAATGCATCGTAATAAAAAATCTAAATTTGTTAACGAAAAGTATCAAAGAAAAAGTTTGGAAAGACCAACAGGAAAGGGCTTTCAAAAGGATTGGATACATCGGAGTACCTAATAATCCGAACCTTCACTATATAGGAAATGTCGTTCCCTTTAAACTCAGTTTACCACAACTACGAAAGAACCCCTTAGGAAACCAAATGCTCTAGAAAATGAATACCCCTAAACCTGTTGTAACATTGGTTGTACTCAAGGCAACCAAGGAAATCTAAGAACAAAATGTTTCCCTGGTACAAATCTAAGGTTCTTAAATCGTATCTGCGTAACAAAAAGGTAACCCGAGTAAATCTTAAGGATCCATAGTTTCGATGTTCCATCCTTCCTCTCTTGATTATTGCATAGGTTGTCCAAATAGTGTCTACTGGTATTTGGACTCCGCTACTCCAAGCATATGACCGGAGATCGCTCTCAGCTCACCAATTTCGTCAATAAGTTTTTGGGTACAATTAAATTCGGAAATGATCACGTGGCAAAGATATTGGGTTATGGTAATTATCAGATTGGGAATGTTATGATATCAAGGGTTTACTACGTGGAAGGACTTGGACACAACTTATTTTTCCGTAGGCCAATTTTTGTGAATTCGAACCCTTGAAGTTGCTTTTCATCAACACACCTGCTTCATTCGTAATTTAGAAGGGGTTGATCTATTGAGTGGATCTTGAGGCAACAATCTATACACTCTATCTCTTAGAGATATGATGGCGTCCTCTCCCATATGTCTCTTGTCAAAGGCCTCAAAGACTAAGTCCTGGCTATGGCATCGACGTCTGTCTCATCTGAACTTTGGTGCAATCAACCATTTAGCTAGACAACACGGTCTTGTTCAGGGTCTCCTTAAGCTTAAAAGTTTTGAAAAGGACCATATGTGTTCTGCTTTTGCATTGGGCAAAGCAAGAAGAAAACCCCCACAAACCACATAAATCTGAAAGAACAACACTCGCAACCAGGAGAAACTATACATCTTTCTTCCACACACTGGATCTGTTTGGACTCAATCTATCGCCAAGCTAAAGTGTTAATGGAACAAGAATACGATCCTCGCTCACTGATCGATGATTACTGCCTCGCAACTTTCTTATGGGTTCTAAATTTTTAAGGTGCAAGACTAGTGATGAAGCTCCAAATTCATATCAGTTATCTCAAAATGATCCAAGTGCGGCTTAAAGTACAATGTCCGACGCATCAGAACAGATGATGGAACTGACTTTGTCACTTAATCAAACATTGCGTGAAATCTTATAAGCAAGATTGGCATCTCCTCCTGAAACATCCTGTTGACTTCGCTCTCCACCACAAATGGTGTCGTTAAAGACAAAAATCATACGCTAATTAAAGATTGCCCGCACAATGTTAATATATGCAAAAGCTTCATTATTTTTATGGGCAGAAGACAGTTGCTACCGCAGTTACAAACCAAAATCGTTTCCAGTAGTATGCCTTCGTCCATGCAAAACACCATATGAGCCCTTACATGACAAACCTAACCAACTTATCATTTTTTGGCATGATTTGGTGCAACTCTACTATTCGACCGACAAATGACAGTGACAATTTTGGGGCAAGTGTTACATACCGAAAGCTGACACGATTGGTATTGTTCATTGGCTATGCAGCCTACACAACGTAAGCATTTCGAATTTTCAATAACACACGTAAAGCCACTGATGCACGGAACGAAGAGAGTGAAACCATTCATGTAATTTTTGATGAGTCTAACTGTGTATGCGATGCGTCGTCAACACACCAATGTTCAAAGAACCCGCTCTTTTATGACGGATGGACTCCCTGTACCAATCAGTTTAATATGACACGTCGCCAAACCCCTCCTCCTTCAACCACCTATATGCGTCGAACCACCCTCAAGGAACCTGGATTGGTGATATATTGTTATACTCGAACTGAGGTTGTGATGAAATTATTACTCACTCCCACTAAGTGTTTGCATCTCCAGCCCCTGAAGACCTTGCGCCAATTGATGAAGTAGTTGCTCTAGTTTCCCAGCTGAATCAACCGGATCACCTTCCTCAACAACAGTTGACCAAGATGCACCATCACCAAGTAACTCTCAAACAACACTCGAAACTCAACCTCTCGTCATTCCTAACAATGTTGAAGAAGACAATCATGATATTAAAGTTGCACATATGGGTAATGATCCGTACTTTGGTCTCCCAATTCCAGAAATCCCTTTTGATCAATCTTCATCTTCGGATTCTATTCATACAATTGTGCATACCGATCACTAAATTTCTAAACATAATAGCAAATGTACTAAGGATCATCCACTTGCAAACATAATCGGTGAACTCGCTATACCAGTTTCCACAAGGCTACAATTACATGAGCAAACTCTATTCTGTTACTACGATGCTTTCCTCACTGCTGTTGAACCCAAGACGTAAAAAGGAGTGCTTGACTCAATCATGTTGGACTCGAAGCACTGCAAGTAAGAGCACAAATGAGTTCGAGACTGTCGCTTGAATTAATGAGGAGGCTTCGGTGAACCCCCCTACCAATAACTTAATAATGGTAATTACTATTGAAGTGGATCTACAAAGAAAAGCTAGATGAACTGGGAAGTATTCTAAAGAACAAGGCTCGATTAGTGCTCGTAGTTTACCTGTAAAGAAAGGGAATTGATTTTGAAGAGTCATTTGCGTCGTTGCAAGATTAGAGGCTAATAATGATTTTTCCTTTGCATTATTGCCGCTCACTTGAACACGCTGTTACTACCAAATGGATGTCAAGACAGTGTTTTTAGAAATGGTAATTTCAGAAGAGGTTTATTTAAGCTAGCCAACGTATTTTGTGGATCTAGAATAACCCTAATCCACATATAACAAGCTAAAGAAAGCTCCTTTATGGGTTGAAACACGCTCCACCCGTCGCGTGGAAATGACAAGTTGTCTTCGTTCCTGTATATCCCAAGACTTACTCCAAAGCTTAATGGGATCCGCAACCTGTTCATCCATAAGACGGAAAGGAATTACTTCTGGTACAATATTTCGATGATATTATCCTTGTGCTGCAACTACACCTGAACTTTTTTTTTATTTATGACCGATATTGCTAAAATTAGTGTTCAAAAATAAGATGTCAATGATGGGAAAAAATCTCATTTTTCTTAGGATTCACAGATTTTTAAAATCACCAGAGTATCTTTATTACCAGTCAAAATATGCCTTGGAAATCTTTAAAGAAATACAGTTTTGATTCTTGTCCCAGTGGATACTCCCCATGGTGAAATCCAACTGGATGAGGAAAAGAAGGGAAGTCGTGATCCCTCACACTATCGTTGTTATAATTGGTACTCACCTTTATCTACAACCAGTAGAAAGTCCCAAAGGCATCTTTATTAACCAGTCAAAATATGCCCTTGAATCCTTAAAGAAATACGGTTTTGACTCTTGTGACCCAGTGGATACTCCCATGGTGGAGAAATCCAAACTGGATGAGGATAAAGAAGGGAAAGCCGTTGATCCATCACACTATCATGGTATGATAGGCACCCTCCTTTATCTCACAGCCAGTAGACCTGACCTACAATTTGCTATATGCATGTGTGCCCGGTATCAGGCTCGGCCTACCAAAAAGCACTTAAATGCAGTAAAAAGGATCTTTCGATATCTAAAAGGAACCGTTAATCAGGGACTATGGTATCCAAAGGATTCTTCGATTGCTCTAACAGCATTTGCAGATGCGGATCATGCTGGTTGTCAAGATACACGCCGTAGCACATCTGGTAGTATGCAATTTTTGGGAGATAGACTTATAAGTTGGTCATCAAAAAGGCAGAAAAGCGCTGCGATATCCAGTACGGAAGCTGAATATATTGCTTTGTCCGGCTGTTGTGCTCAAATCCTTTGGATGAGATCACAGCTTACCGACTATGGCTTTGGTTTCAACAAAATTCTAATGTACTGTGATAACAAAAGCGCTATTGCCTTATGCTGCAACAACGTTCAACATTCCAGATCAAAGCATATAGACATCAGATTTCACTTTATCAAGGAGCATGTTGAGAATGGGGTGATCGAACTTTACTTTGTCAATACGGAGTATCAACTAGCGGACATCTTCACTAAAGCTCTTGGCCGAGAAAGAATTGAATTTCTGATCAACAAGCTGGGAATGCGGAGTTTTACGCCGGAGACTCTGAAACAATTGGCAGATGAAGTTGATGAATAGTGGTGGTACCTATTCACATATCCTGTATCATATGTATATACATAAAACCATAAAAACCAAAAAGATTTTTCATTTTTAGAAAACTTTTATAAAAACAAAATACAAAAATATAAAATCTATAAAACCAAAGAAAAAATTAAAAAATGAAAAAAATATAAAAAGAGGTAATAAAGGCATGTCTTCTGAAAATCGATAACATTTACGGTCTTAGAAATGTCATTCAATAATGATACGAGGCTGTAAATGAAGTTCGAGCAGAAGTTACAAATGTTTTCAAAACATGCCAAATGGCTTGCTATTATTTCAGATAGTAACCCGGACATCATTTTAAAGGCAAGTATTCCGTCAAAAAGGAAACTTGACCTCTCAACGGGAATTTATTCTCGGGCATGGTCTACTTTATGACCATGCAAAGGCTTGTGGCAAAAGGCTTTGTGCTTACTTTGCATCAATAACCCGTGCTTCCTCAATATACCATAAGTGAACTGTTCATGCGCTTATGATGTTAAAATAAGAGAAAGACTTTTTTTATTGGTAAATAAGATGTCTTCATAATGATTAGTTTTATCAGTACCACAAAAAGATTTTCAAAGACAATTTGACCACTCAAACAATGACAACAGCTCTTTAAATAGAAAACGAGTCATTATTTGAGGGGGAGAAAGCGTCATCAAACAATCTTTTAAAATGGTCTTTCAAAATAAGTCACGGAATAAACAGATAAAGTTTTTGATAATGACGGATAACAATTTCAAGGGGAGTTAATATAATATTAGACCTTCTGAGCTTAGATGTCATATTGTAAAATCTTTATGGACTAATTTGCAATTTAAAGACTTAGTGAATTCAGGCCTTAAACTACATTCGATCAATATTGCCAACACCTCATAGTTTGTAAAAGACTTAGGAATGCTTGGAAATACTTTCATAGTTTTAAAAGCCTTAAAGTTGATTCTCACGGAATAGATTTAAGCTTATTAATTCTTCAAACACGATCTCGAATATGTATGCGTATAAGGTTTTGTTGATTCCGACGTGTCGAAACCAGCAAGGGGGAAGAGTAGTATGAATACTTGATAGTAGTACCTGGCCTTCTTTGAGGTTAGTCTTCTTTTAAACTTTTGAGTTAGCTTACTATTAGAATTTTAGAGGCGTTTATTTGAATCTTTTGGGTGCACTATTTCAATCACATGGTGGAAGAGACATCTCGTCATTAGTTAGTATGTATCATTTGAGTCCCCATGGGGAAGTGTTAGGAGTTTAATTGTTTAAAACATGAAAAGAGTTCTGTCTGATTCAATTAATGATTTACCCGACCGGTCAATCTCTAAGCTTATTTTTAAAAATGTGTAGAAATATTTGATAAAAGAGGTACACATAGGGATTTAATTGTCTACATCCGGGACTTAGTTAACTTTGGTGTTACAATTTATATCATAACTATCCTGAAGAGAGAAATATGCTCATCCGGGACTTAATTGACTTTGGTGTTGCGGTATCAAATTCTTGAAAGGGTTAATTGTGTACTTTGGATATCTAGGCTTTATACATCAAGACTGCTTGATGCGGCTTACAAGAAAGTTCTAAATCTACTCAAGAAAGAATTGCTGGTTTAGGGGGAAGCTAAGACATAACATCAAACCGACAAATCACCAACACACAAAGCTTCACGTTACGTATGTAACTAATCTGTTCATACTCGAAGTTTGCGCAAAGGACTATTGTAAACTTAGAAAGAACGTTGAAGCACAGCGGGAAGAGTGCTTGGGACAGAGAAGAAATCAATTGACCAACTTCTTGAAAGAAAGAAGGTTAATGAGGAGCTTAGAAAAGTTCGTTGGTGGGAGATTGTACGAAGGAGACCTACGGTTGCTACAAAGAACCATATGATTCTATCATATGATGTTCTTATCATTTAGATCAAACCTCGTACATAATAATCTTGTGAAACGCTCGAATATATGCTTTGAGTTAAGCTTATGTGATAATAAGGAGTGCTCGAGTACAAAATTTTCAAGAATTTCTTAGTAAATTCAAAAATTTTCAAATTATTGTACTCAGAGCACTATCTTAACATATCCTCCATTAATTGAGGGCAGAAGCATTGAAATGTTCCTTATAGAGTGTGTGTACATTTTGGTCCTTGAAAGATAATCACTTGATATCTAAAACTATCCAAGAGATTAAACATTTTGGATAATGGGAAAAAATGTGATTAAACTGGATCCTAACTGTATTGAAAGATGTGATCAAATAAAAAATAGTCTCAAATGCACCCACACTTAGCATGAACTAGCACGATACGATGCACATGGTTAAGGAGGGAATCTTTTAGTAATGATTAAAAACATCAAATTTGTAACCTTTATTGAATATTATATCAATACACTTTGAAATGAGAAGGTTTTTAATGATTATAGTTTGTGATTGTGATGGAAATACCAAAAAGACCGACCATGTACTTAATTTTAAGAGGAGTTATAAGGTAGTTAGGTATAGGTATTCAAATCCTAGGATCCATCCAGAACCGGGAGGGCATTCTACCCAGGAAATATCCACTAGGAAGTGTAAGAAGTCTTAGGGTATGATAAAAGGAGAAAAAAAGTTAGAGAAAAGGAGAAGCATGCCGACTAGAGATAGAAAGCTAAGCACCAAGGAGACAGAACCCAACAAGGTGGTTAGTTAATAAGTCTCCTGTAAGCATTGAAGGGGTTGAATGGTGAGAAAGAAATTAAGGATAAATGTTAAAGAAAGAAGCCCCTCCATACACTTAGGTAAAACCGGGTCAATACATAAACTGTCAGTAAACACTAAGGGTGTTGACTTTTACATTGAAGACGGTCCATGGCCCAAGACCTAAGCCACAACCCTCCCTGCGACTCAAGGTCTCTCAACTTAGACTCTTGTTTCATTTCTTCTTACGAAGATAACACACATTTCTATCAAACTTTATCCACTTCCGAGTTAGTGAATTGAAAAGGTGTCAGTCTGCATTCAGCTCCGATCACTAAAAACAGGAGGCACTATTAATCTAAGCCCAACAGAGATCATCCATAAATCTCAATAGGACACTTTTTTGAATTATTCTGTAGCTTAGGTCACACAATGTGAAAAACAAGATATACCTTAAGAGTCCAACGCAATAATCCTTGTGATTTTTTGCCAGAACCTCCGAGTGAATAATTCACATAAAGATGCAATCCTAGCCATAAGCCAACATCAAAACAGCTCATGGTAGGTACTTGTTGCGATTCTATATAATCAAACCAGTGAACAACTAGAAAGAAACAATGGTGCGATTCATAAGAATCAAAACTTGTTCCGGTTCATGAAATGACGATTATGATGAAAATTTTGAAATAATTAGCACTCTCGTGTGTCTCAAACACCACTTTACGCAAGTGACACGTCCGATTGATTTTCAAATTAAGTTATTATTTAATCGTTGAGATACAAACTTGTTGATTCACTTCTTATCATGTTGTCTCTTTGAGACGTTCCGGTAATGGAGAAACATGTTGATTTGATGAAATCTGATACACATGTGTTAGAAACCACTCAAATACGTTTCACTGGAAGATCCTGTCCAGGAGATTCTTTTCTTAAATTGAATCTACCTGATCCACAGGTCGAGCCTCACATATTCAAGGTTACTCTAACCAGAACATGGGCGAATGACCACAGCCATATTACGTACCCATCCGCTTTATAGCAACTGTTTTAGATGCAGATACTTAAAGATGGAGGTGAAGGTACCTGATTCCAGCTGACTCACAAGATTCATAACCACATGCTCATACCTGACCGACAAACATAAAGACATCATGAAAGCTCAAGTACATGTTTCAAAAACTTCCGCTACTCTAATATCATATGTCTTTCTCGAAGTGACAAAGTATTAAAGTTAATGAATTTCAAAGAAGTTTTCCCCGTTACTCTGATACCGAACGTCTTTCTCGAAGTGAATGAGGAAGAGTTACAGTTAAAGAAATATCAAGAAAGAGGCAACATTAAAGCTTTTCAAGTCACCAAATCAAGTAAAGGTAAGAGCATGGTCGGTCCAAAGTCACAAGTTTTACAAGATGCAAAGTTCCACATTAAGAATGGTGAAGAAGAATTGTTTATCTCTGGTTGATGATCCAAGATGCACAAGAATACACATGTCTCCACAATACAAGTTAAAGATAAAGGAACAAGCTCGATCCCAAAGTCACTAATCACTACAACATATTCACAAGAGTAAATCAAGAAATGAAGTTTATGAGATGAAGACTAAAGACAAAGCATAGTATGCTAGGATTAAATTTTGTAAATTGGAGTGACCTCCCTTAGGGGGAGATTGTTAGAAACAAGAAAAGTATCGGTCACTTCCAATGTAGAATAGTCAAAGCTCGTAGTTAAGTTAATTAAGCTAATATGGCCTAAAGGCCCATAGAAAGCCTATTAAGGCCCATGGTCGATTATATTTGTAAGTATAAATACCCTCTCCATGCTTTGGAGAGGGTGTTGGTTGGTTTTGTATTCTCATTTCACTTATGAATTACATGTTTCTTACTTTCTCTCTCTATAATACATCCTTCCTTCCACTCTCTCTCACTAAGTTCCTTCCCATCTCATATCAAAGATTACTTGTATTCTTCAGACAACCAGTCCATTCCTACAATCACATCAAAGCTTCCAAGACTCAACGGTATCAACAAACTCCAAGGGTTACAAACAATCAAATAGGATAACAAACGAATATCGAGTCAAAGGCTAGAATGCATATAGGAGATTCCACATATGTAAATAGACGTGGATCAAATGACAAAAGAATCCTTTGAAAGAAAGGATATATATATGGTAACACCCCCATTTTTACATATAGCAGCGGAAGCTAATCTGGTATTCTTCATAGTACCACAGTCAGCATCATAGAAAATATTTAAAGAGACGTTTTGAAAATATTATTTATCATTCACTTATTCAACAGAGCTTTTTACAAAGGAGGTCCCAAAATCTATCACAAAAGTGTGAATGATAACATTTATGCCATTCTTCAAAAGTCCTGCCATTCCGTGCCATCAGTTGACTCATTACCTGAATAAACATGCTAAAAGTCACACAAGGTTGAGTGAAATTCATAGGTTTATGTTAAACAGTTTTGAATAGCAAGTCATAATTAATAATTGTACAAAGCACAATTATTATAGAAAACAAAATTAACAGTGTTCATTATTGAATCTAAAGCTCATGGCACACAAACTTGACTGTGTCTAATATATACACAAATTGCAAGTGATATATATATATATATATATATATATATATGCAAATATATATATATATATATATATATATATATATATATATATATATTATTAGAGAGAGAGAGGAGAGAGAGAAAGAGATAATGGCCCATGGAGTAGGTAATGCCATACACCTAAAAGATTCAAATAAGTGCGTTGGTTACCTAACCGGATAACATAAAACGGGATATAGTCAATCCCGCTAGATCTATCCTACAAAATTCGCGTTCACTCGCAAGTGTTTATTGGTCCAAAGATAGTGGAGGGGTCTTTTGGCATAAAGATGACTTGATCATAACATTAATATGCTAGCATATAATTTAGAAACAACTTGTATTCATAGATTCTAGCATGTATCCCCCTCTCGGTTTATGAAAACAATTTAGGAGATTTTAAAAGTGAAGGCTTGAACTCAACTAAGTCTTTGAAAGTAATCACATTGTTATAAGATAAACGAGTATGTAAAAGAGTTTGTAAACAAGCATGATCCCCCCTCGCGGGTTTAGAAAAAAGTAAATAAGAATAGGGTAGGTTATGAACCTTACTTTAATGAGTAAAGGGAAATCTGGATTGATAGCACAGTATATGAAATGAAAGTAACAAGTCCCTTTTCGTCAACAAACAAGGTCGCAACCTGGGGTAAAATGTCAAGTGCATATTTTGATTGTTATGTTTTTCAAAACTTATAAAGTATTTTGTATACTTGATTGAATTAATATGGAGGAATTGTATCACTGTTTAAGGCCATATAATTCAGAGGTCATTCAGTAAACGTTTGAGGAGCTAGGGCACTTTAAAAATTGTCAAACCCAACCATTCAGATCAGAATGAAATACAATAGGAAAACCCCTTAATATGAAGCTCCCTAGTATTGTGATACGATATAGATTCGTCCACAAGATTTTTATAAAGCACATCGATGATGAATTTATAATTATTTATAACAATAATCGGTTTTAAAAAGCGTTTCCCCAATACCTGGAATATGATAAGCACGTCCAGCTGTTAATTAAATTATGAGACTTGTAGAAGATTTTTGAACAAATTTCTACACTTTTTCAAAATGTTAACATTTTTAGACCCTTAAGAATGAAAAATGGCAAATATACCCTTGGAGTTTGCACTTTTACGAGTTTGGTCCTTCAAGTTTAAAAGATGTACAAAGTAAACCTTGTTATTTAGGAACGTAACATAATAGACCCCTATAGTTTAAACTATGATTAAAAGACATTTTCAGCCCTTGTGACTTTGATAATTCTAGAAAGTTACAATATATAACCCATAATGCATGAAATTATAACAAAAATAGTCCTAATTTGCAAGCAAGCTATTTTTAACTATCCAAAAGAATATGTCAGGATATCAGCTTATAATATTACGAGCTACAATAAGAAAGGTTTTAACATAACAAAAGTTTACAAACACGATTCGATAAAGCCAGAAATCAAATACGGGTCATTTAGGGTTAAAACACAAACCGTCGTAGGTTTTTAATTCAAACTTATCAATGACTTAATAAAGTGATTATAATATGCAATAAGTTAAGCTTATTAGGAAAGATTATAACAACTTTTTTACAAGTATTAGCTTATAGGATTAATTAAAACCATGAGAATTAAGGGTTTTTAAGAGTTTACGGATTTTGGACAAAAAAGGAAAGCGAATGAATTTTGAATTATAAAACTTAACAAGTCCTATATATGATCATATGAACAATATAAATGGAATTATTATAACAGTTTTAGAGCTTGGAGAACCTGGGTGTGAGCTTAAAGGTCAAAAAATGGAGTCTAAAATGGGTCTTTCTCTCGAACACCTAAGAATAAAAGCCCTCGGGCTATCAAGACTTGGCTTCTATTGCATCTTATTATGATTTCTTGGACTCTTGGAACTCTTTTGAATAGAACTTGGACTCCATTTGAGATTAGAAAGAAATAATGAAGGTGTGAGATTTAAATGGAAAAGGGTGCGCCTATTTATAGGGGGAAATCACCCTTGGAGGAGCAAGTTATTAAGTGTCTTGATTATGCCAGTCTAGGGATTTGAGTAAGAAGAGTCTAGTATGGTAAGTATGTGGTGAGCTTAGGGAGATAGGATTGAAAGGAGGTAAGGGATTTGAGGGTTCAGAATGGCCGCTACTGAATAATGAGAACAACAAGGAGGGATGTACTCATTTGTGACCATGAAAATGAAGTAGCAGGTGCTTGTATGCATACTGTAGGAAGAAGTAGTCTTAGTCGATAGTGTGGTGTTTCCTTTGCTGAGTTTAAATGAGTAGAAACTCGAAAAAGGTTGTGCGGGTTTATTTAGGCGCGGGTTTTAGGGATATTTAATGCTTATATGTATGTTATAATGAAGTGAAAAAGAAGGATCGTGGAATGTAATGATTACATTAAAGTTTACAACTTTTACTTGATAAGTGGGATCGCGTATAAAATTAGATACAAAAATCATCTAAACGGGTCATGATTTATGAAAACTAACTCCGATTAGGGTTTCCTTGGTTTAAAATTTGTTTAATTCATGATAATAAGGTGTAAATGAAGTGCATCGACATTCCACCTCGCCCCCAACAACCGGCTATACATCTTGTACTTATTAGATTGTACAAGTTACTTAGGAAAACAAAGGAAAACGGCAATTTTGGATATCGATGCATTATGACTTGTACTTTAATGCATTAAAAGACTTGACATTATTTAGAGGGAAAAATTATTCAAATAAGATGCAATGAATACTTTGTTCATAGTTCTTACTCAATGTAAATTCATTTGAATTTAACTTTACATGAAATTTATGTTTTAAAAAACGTAACATTAATGGTTTAAGCTCCTTTGGTATTATCGTTGTGGTAAAAACATGTTTAGATGAATAACGTATATGATAAAAACATGATATTTAGATTGTTGACTTAACATATATGATGTTTACATGATGTAAACAATAGATAGAAAAGGCATAGGTCCGATGGTGTGAACTTGTTAACTTGTAATTTATGCAACTTCCCGTTGCATATTGAATATGGGTAAGGTAAGAATGTAATTAAAAAAAAGTGAAAAAAAATCCTGAAACAGGTGTTCATATAAATATAGATAGTACATTGTATCTACTTAATAGCAGTTGATATTTACATTGGATGAAATTGTTGTGGGTTGTAATAGATCCCTCATTCCTTACAGAAATCACCGTCCCACGAGATTTAGTTCGAATGGTAAAAAGTCCAGAGATCATAGAGATTCATATCAAGTGTTATAAATGAATTCCATAAATAAGGGATTTTTGTCAAAATGAGTCCAAAAAACCCTTGACTGAGGGCGGCCCCTAAATAGGCGGCCCCCCAATATATTTGGGACCGCCGGGAGATATAGGACCGCCATCAGCAGATCATAAAATGGTACACTTAAACAAAAATTTTCAAAATAGAAAAACAAACACCCCCTTATCTGCTGCACTCGACGAACACGACCCAAAACCCACCAAAACTCAAATTTAACCATTAAAACATCTATTGAAGATCAAATCAACACTAATAATCAATCCTAATATCACAAAGATCATCAATTGTAAGTCATTTCATCCATTTTCTTTCAATTTGAGTCTAGGGTTCATGATGAACACCAAAAAATTAAAATTAGGGATTTTTGATTTTTCTTTTAATTTTGTACAATTAAGACTACTAGGATATAATGTATAACTAATATGCTTCCCATAGATATAGGATTTGCATACAATAGTAAATTTTTTGAAAATTTGATTTCGAACCAAAACCCCAATTTTATTTTCAAATCACTCACGTTAGGAACATAATAAAATTGTTGTTATGCATTGTTAATCCAACCCAAAAAAGTTTTCAAACACATGCATAATGATCTCATAAACAAATTTCGAGATACATAATTCATATGTATTTTTTGACTTGTTTGGATGAGAAAAATCAAATTAAGGAGCGTTTGGATTAACTCTTAGGATTTTATGATTAGGTCGAGTCAATCGTTACTTTACATTCGTTACGTATAGGCACACATTAGACATGAACCTAAAATATTAATACAAGTATAAGCAATTAAAATATGGTCTTGTTTGTGTGGTATATCCTATATCATAACACGAGGTCGATTCTTGGATTTGGCTAGTTTCTAGAGAGAGAAACACTAGAGAGAGTTTTCTAGAGAGAGAAATAGTGTTTCTATGAAAAGAGAAATAAATGACTAGCTTACCTCTTCTAAAGTTAAAAGAGGCTTATATAGTACTTACAATATACCGGGTATTAGTGCCCGACTTAATACCGAAAAACGTACTATTAACTATTAAACTACGAGCTATAATAAACAGTAAAATACACGGGGTGACCGAGTCTTTTTCTAATATCTAAAAATCTCCCCCTAAGGCAGGTCACCCCTGAAAATACCAAACTTAATCACTTCAGTCATTGGCTCGTAGACATTTGATATCTTGTACATTTGGGATAGTGATCTTTTGATTCATCTTGGACTTGTCTTTGATTGTGATCTTGAGCTTACTTGAGATCATCGCCCAAACATAATCTTTCATCATTTTGTAATTGATTGCCATCTTGTGCACTTGTGAAGAAATACATGACATCAGAGTTTGCGGAAGCTTTAACACCTTTATGAGGTCTTTCATAACTTCATAACAAGTGTAGGTCGTGTCTGAGCATTCGGTTATTCATTTGAAATCTGAGGTGCTGTGAATTTCCATCTCCATCTCCATCTTTAAGATATCCTGTGATGAAACAGTTAGTACAAAAGAGAAAATTGATTTGAAAAGTCAGTCTAAGTGTTTCTTATGAAAATATTTTGTAACACTTTAAAAGATTTGATTGTTTGTCAAATGATTAATAACCGTTAATTCTTATACTGGAACAAGTTTGATTCACACCGAATCGCACCATCGTTTCTTTCCAGTTGACACAAGTTTGATTCTTGTAAAATCGCACAAGTCACCTACCAAGAGCTTGTTTGATGTTGGCTCTAGCAGGATTTCCATCTTCATTGTAAAATACCAACGTTTCACTCGGATGTTCTGGCAATATCATAAGGATAATGCGTAGGACTCTTGGGATAGACTTGTTTTCATAGTGTGTAAGAGACAAGAGAATTGGATACGTGTCCTAACAAGATTAATTGTCGATCTCTTGGCTCTAGACTCAATAGTGCGTTTTGGTTCTAGTAATCGAAGGCTGGAGCTGACTGCCACCTGTTCAATATCAACTAACTCAGAGTGAGAAAGTCAATAGATAACGTGTTTAGTCTCCGTAAGAATTGAAACAGACATCTTTTGAAAGATTCTGAGTGGCTAGGGAGGGTTATACATTGCATCACTGGGTCTATGATGTCGATCTTTAATGTCAGCAATCATCTTAGTGATTCTGGCAGCATATGTATTGACCCGGTTTCTGCCTAAGAGAATGGAGGGCTTCTTTCTTTACACCCTTTATCTTTACAATTCCTTTTAATTCTTCAACCCCTTCAGTGCTTACCGAGAGTTTATGACTAGAACCTTGTTGGGTATATTCAAGTACTAGCTCCATCTCAGTCGGTACTTTTCCCTTATTCTCGCTTATACTCCTTTTACATATCATACCTAAGGACTTCTATACTAACTAGTGGGTTGTCCCTGGGTAGATCCCTCCGGTTATAGCTGGATCATTGGGAGTAGTACCTAACCTTACCAACATTATAACTCGGTCTAATTCCCATACCTGAAGTCGATCAAATCAGTGATCTCATCTTGCATGGCTTGAAACAGCAATCTTTAGTTATGGCAGATTTGAAGTTCTTTGTTCAACTTTGATAGGACAGGAGTTAACAAGCACGACAAGGGCATCGGTTGCTAGTTGTTTTCTGTAGATCTCGTCGAGAGGGATTGCCAATTAATTGAACCATCGGGGTGAATCTTTGCTCTATTTCCCGAGATGATGAAGTGTTGGAGAGACATAAGGAGATTAGGTTGAACTAAGATCCCCGGATGATGATGCTTTTAGACCTAGGTTCCAGAGCAAACACGTTTTATGCATGGATCATTGTCATAGAAGCAAAAAATTGTCTTTCATGAGAGTAGTTCAGCTGCAACCGCCTTAATGTAATCTTGAGATTGTTAATGCCGAAGATGACGGTGAATGACTTAGATAAGGTGCATCTTGATCAATGGTAGTAGATGAAGGTGTACCCCCCCAGTTGAGTTGACTGGAACTTGAGCTGCTGGAGCAGGAAAACAGGTCTTTCAACACGAGGAGGTTCCAGGTATTCACAACATTGGTTGAATAAAATCTTCCAAAGTCTTTGACTGTGGGGGGAGGGTACATAAGGAGCTGCAGGAACCGGATTTGGTACGAGCCCTGAACTTATCTGTCCAGGCGTCAGAAAAGTAGGAGCGGGTCCTGTACTGAGTTGCACAGGAGCCATTTGCTCAGTCAGGCTCATCGAATTGCACTGAAAAGTTATCCAAATAACGTTGGGTTCTTGATGTAGATTTTATACACTTATCCTGCAAGGGTCAGTACCAACGAATATTTCGCAATATTCACAGTTGGTTGTAATTTTCCAAGATCTTCGCTGTCATTTGTAGGGTAACAAAGAGCACCAAAGACTCTGAAAAAGGTAAGATCAGGCTTCTTGTCATGCACCAGCTCATATGGGGTTTTGCAGTGACGAGTGTGAATAAGGGATCGGTTTTGGGTGTAACACGCAGTAGCCACAGCTTCTGCCCATAGAAACATCTGGGGCCTTAGAGAAGATCACAATTACCTTAGCAAGCCTCAACAAAGTACGGTTCCATCTTTCGACAATGTGTTGTTCATGCTGTGGAGTCATCGAGAACTGTCATTGATGAAAAATGTCAACACGTTCTAATATTCAGTCAAACCTTATTGACAAATTCTGAAGCCATTATCGGTACTGATGTTTTTCTAACAGTTATTTGGTTTAGACCGACATGTATTTGCGTCAGTAAATTTGAAATGACAACCTCTAGGGTCTCATCTTTCGATCTCAAAAACTTAACCAAGGAAACCGCTAATAATCCTCAACAATTACTTAAGATGTATTTTCTTCCCATTAATTGTTTGTACTTGCATTGTCCACATAAATCCATATTACGGTGTATTAAGAACTTTCTAAAGTTGTGTATTCAGTTTTTGGTTTTGGGTATGTCTTTGCTCTTTCTAGTTGACACGCGGAGCAATATTGATCTTTCTCAAACTCACTCTAGGTAAGCCACGAATTAAATCTTTTCTGCAAGGATCATTGATTGTACCGACGTTCAAATGGTTTAAACGACGATGCCATAACTATGATTTGTTCTTGAAGGCTTTGGACAACAAGCAAATCGGAGAGGACTTCATCATGTCTTCTATCGAGATAGTGTGCAAATTAGAACCACGAGAGCCATTAAATAATTCAACATCAGCCGAATCTCAACGTAGCAAGAAATGCTTCCTTAAGGCAACTTCTATACAGAGTCACAAAATTGTCCAAGTATAACAGTAATTGTGTCCCAGTCCTTCCACATAGTATACCCTGGAGATCACACTTTCACCAATAACATAGTCTCCATAACCCATGATAGCACCAAAGTGGTCATTCCCGAATCTAACCGTCCCGATGAACTTTTTTTATGAAATTCCTAAGCCGCGAGCGATTCCCCGTAAATATGTTTTTGTACAGCCGAGTCCAAAATACCAAATGACGATCTGTATGACCTGCATTTGAAACAGACGAAGATGCGAGTTTGGAAAAGTGTGGATCCCTATTGTTGGTGGGTTCCCTCGGTTAGCATAAGTACGCTGACACTTGTTAGTTTAGTGAGCCTAGTTAAAGGGCACTGTTCTCCTAAAGTGAATGTTCTTCCAGTGGGCATCCATTGATAACCTACAGTGGTAAGTATGTTGCCTGTTGGTTTCCATACTTGCTTGACTTGCTTAGGTTCCAAACTTGCTTAACTTTACGTACAAACATTTTGTAATCAGATGGGATGCATCACAGAGTGGCAAATAAGTAACCATACACATATCATGATTTGCAAAATTAAACAATTGTTACATGTTTGGCAAACATAATGAGAATTCGAATTAATTACAGTATGCTTAGAGCTAATACTAGAATCAACACGATTTGTGGTTTTTAGACTAGACTTAATTTGTCCCCCCTAAGGGTGTTGTTCTACTTTCTCCATGTTGAACACTCTTACCGCAAGATCCTATTTTCTGGTATTGCTCCTATGCTGTGATCTGCTAGCGTCATGCAACTATTTACTCCTGTAGAAAGGAGCACCGGGACATTATTCTTCTGACAGATCATTTGCACAACAGTATGTGTGTGTTACTTTTTGAGGAACAGCATTTTGACATTGCACATTGTATCCGCAAAATAACTTGCTTTTTCTTAGTAAAGATGTAGAATCAAACTTGTTAAAATTCTTGGTCGTATTTAGGGCTTTTGGACAAGTGTCAATCACATATTCTAACAATTCCTGAGAGTGTTTGGTGTAACGGCAAGCTGATGCAAGTGAGCTATCTAATGGTCTTTCAACCTTAGCTTCCTCTACGATCTCGCGAAGGGTTTCTCTATATCTTTCCTTAAGGTGTTTGAGATAAACTAGATGCACTTCCCTATTATTCCTATTGCGAGGGGGAATAGGTTCAACATCTATAGCATACTTTCCTGGTGCAAGAACTTTTGGTTTTACATGATCCTTATTGACACATGACAACTTATTCTGTATTTGGACCTTTAGACTCTCATTTTCAGTTAATAGGGCAGTTGTCTGTTCTAGATGCTTAGCACGCGTGATCTTAATAGAATCATACAATTCCTTGTAATGCTTGCTTAAAGCTTTCATTTTTTTGCTCAAAAAGCTCATTTTGTTCTTGAATGAACTTGTTTTCAGTTAATTGAGTGATCTGAAGTCTAAGGTCCTAAAATCAAGTGTACGGTCTGCTTCACTACGGGTTTCTTTCAATTGAGAGATTTGCATTCTTAATTTTTTGATGGTGTTGTCTTTTCCTTGAATTGAGGCTTTCATCTTTTCGATTACAAAAACTGAGTCAAAATCAAAAACATCTCGAGCGGGTGGAGATGTGTTGTTTCCAAAACTTTCTTTAAGGTTTTGATATTTTAACTGCAGATTTTAAAATGATTTGACCTCAGAGATTGAAAACCGATGTTAGAATTACCTCATCATGATTATCCTTGTGTGAATCTTATCACGTAAATTAAAAGTTCAACGTTCAAGTTCCAAACAACGAGCTTTTAAGACGGTGTGTGCATCATGCATTTTCAGTAAAACTAGATACATTAAGCTCAGGAATTCCTTGCAACATAAACAACATCTTTGGACAGCAATCAGCAATTAAGATTATCATTAGCAATAAGAAGGATTTTCCGTTCAATCATCAACATGTTCCTATTCCTATACCATTTTGGTCAAACCTCGCTTCCTAACGTCTTCAAAAATATCTTCATTTCTTTAAATTTTCTTTAGTTAGAAGCCTTTATGAAGCCCTCAAAATGCCTCTTTAAGTGTTTTTTTGAAAAACAGAATGACCTCGGTAGATAACATCCTTTGTTTTGTCAAAACCCTTTCCCCTTCAGCTGACCCCGTTGGGTGTGATTCTCTTGTTACAAGTTTTTTCCAAAGTCTGAAAAAGTTGTATTAGTGCAAAAATGTAACTTTTACTTGACTCTTTGTTTGGAAGCACCTTGGACAAGCGTTGCAGTGTATTTTGAGATTCACCGTCAATCTCTTTTGAGTCTTTGATGATGTGGCTTGCGTTTGAGAGCCTCCGCTTGTATTTTGATGAGGTCTTGAGACGCAAATTATTTGCTCAGGGTTCAATTTGGTTTCTGTGGTGTGAAAGTCCGCTAAATAGTTCTCTTTCGAGTATCCGGTGGTGGGAACTTAACATTCTTTGCACACACTCTGGTTTTTCATTTTGTCATTTCCATTTTCTCGTAGTGATTTTCAGCTAACTCTAGGTATCCCTCCTGAATTGTGCACTATGGGCCGGGACTTAATTGGTTGATAATTTCATGACCGATATGCTAAGGTAGGTTGATACTTGCTTTGCATGGTGAGGCATAAAGGGTTCGTGAACCAATAGCTACCTTATTCATTCATCATAATAGGGCTTTGTAAACACGAAACATTTAGAACTTTTAAAAAGACTGGTCTTGTTAGTATAATTATCCTCGACCTTTTCTTTTAAAGGCTTTCATGTTCCAAAATTCTCAAGTATTTGGTTTCTTTTTGTATAAAATCCTTTTTCAAAGACGTAACTTCTTCCTGAACCCATTTACTGTTATTGTTGATGGTAAAGCAAGTTTCAATTTTACAGAATAAAGTTCCTTTTTAGATTTCTTCCTTAATATTACGGTCAGTGATAACTATTCTTATTGATTCATAATCTTTGTTCTCTTTCCTTTAATTCAAACTGGCCCATGTGTTTGTTTTTTCATACATTTTCAACTTGTTCCTTATAGTTGCATGTTCAGCAGTTAGGAATTATCAACTACTGTGTTCCGTGTTGTTTTAGAGATAGACTGGCATGAGGTTCATACATATCATTATATATCATCATGTATGCATCATTTGGAACAGAAGATACATTGCTTTATACAACTGGCACTGAGTTGTCCTTTACATACTAATCATACGAAATCACATACTATCACTCGAATAATTGGCATGTGATCACAACGTAGTTTGGTTGTACATCGTCATGCATCTCGTGTTCTTCATGATGTTCACAAACAACATCCTGATATTGATCATGGTCGTGTACCTCAGATAGAATGTCCGAATCATAACGATGGAGCCTGGCATAATCATAAATATATCTGCAGATGATAGATTTAGGCATTGAACATAGTTTTTGCCGTGGAGCCTCATCAAACATCGAGAAACAAAAGCATCACCGTCATACATCTTTGAAACACATTATCCACATTGATCTAAATCCTGAACAGGTTGCTCGTCCACATCTTCAACAAGCGTTGTCATGTCCACCTTCAAGAAATAGTAACTGTTCTCACTAATGCCACCCCATTCACCTGACTTTCATCATAACATCTTGTCTTTAAAGTATTCAGAGTTTCTAGTGGTCGCTTGGAGCTGAGTGTAGTTTCCTTGCTAGTTGAAGATCTTATTAAAGACGATGAGATTGTGAAAGATATGGAAGAACAATTAGAGAAACTAACTGAAAGAGAGAAACAAACGGGAGAAATATAAACGTTTCAAGTTATTTTGTTGGACAAAGTTTAAAGTTATTTTATTTTGTTTTTCAGATTGTTATGCAATTATTGAACTTGTGTAAGTTGTAACTATAGAATGGTTGTTTATTTTAACTTATGCATTAGTTGTTAAATGATATTGCTTTTAGCATAAATGGTTGCAAATGCTTTAAAAAATATATTTTTTTGCTTTTTATTGGCTTAATTCATTAGTGCATGAGATTTTTTTCTTATAGATATCGGTTCCTATCCGGGTAGAACCGGTGGAACCGGAACCAGAACCGGGACCGGAACCGGAACCAAAAAAACTATTTGGTTCGGTTCTCGGTTCCTATTTTTCTTAAAATTTCGATTCTCGGATCCATCGGTTCCGGTTCCAGTTCCACCGGTTCTAGACCCATGCTCATCCCTAGTGTTGCTTTAGATAAGCATACAATTGATCATAGTTGGAGTCCCTCAAGCCTCTGTTGAGTTTCACTGCTGTTACAAATCTACCCCATTCTGGCAACATGTTATTAACAAACTTAGAGTTCAACTGCATTCTGGACATGGTCATCTTGATGTTATGCATGTCGTTGATGAGTTTGGCAAACCAGACATAGTAATCATGGATAGTCTCTCCTTTATGCTGACAAAAGTGTTCGAAGTCATCATACAGTTGTGATTCATGGTCTTCTTTTGTTAATTCCGAACCTTCCAGGAGCATCTTCACATTGTCCCATATGTCCTTTGCATTAGTGTAATGATTGATAAGAGAGTAGATATCTTTTGGCAACCCTTGAAGTAGGATGTTTGTTTCCCAAATGTCAGCATTGTACCTATCCTTATCTTTACGTGACAGGGTCAGAATAGACACGAGGTCGTTCTGGACCTAGATGTAAGGCACCTTCATTTCCTTCTGCAAGAGTTTCCTGAAATGTTCTCATCTGAAATGGTCCTTCATCAATTGACTTCAAGATGTTCACCCCATTCTCTTTTCCCTGACAATACAGTCGAATTCGTTGTTGCCAAGATGCAAAGTCAGTCCTATCAAGCATAGGTGGTCGGGTATCTAAACCGGCACATTGAATGTCTTCCAAATGATTAGCCATCTTAATTGATTGTGAAATGATTAAGTTGATCGAACAATGATTAGTGATTGTATGTTAAAAGTGATGATTGTTTGTAGGATTAGGTGTTATGGTGTTTAACGTAATGAAGAAAATTTTGCCAGAGTTTCTTTCTACCAAAACGCAATGATGGTCTTCAACAATAGGCAAAACGCATGAGACAAATCTCAATTAGTTGGAGACAAAACTCAATGAAGAACTTTAGACAAATCTCAGTCAAGTCTTGAGACAAAACGCAGTCAAGAAATGAAATGGACAGAGTCTCCCCTAGGCAAAACGCAATATAGGTCTTCAATTAGGCAAAACGCAGAGACAAATCGCAATAGTCAAAACGCAGAGACAAACCGCAGTAGACAAAACGCAGTAGTCAAAACGCAGTCCCTAATAAGACAAAACGCAGTACTGTTGTCCTTCACTAAACGACAAAACGCAGTGTACTTTTTCTGACAAAACGCAGGAGACAAAACGCAGTCAAGAAATATGCCAGAGAGACAAAACGCAGTCAAGAAAATACGACTTTTTCCACCTAAAAACACCTAAAAATCACCCTTTTGAACGTTTTTGCTTGGTTTCTTTTGCACAACTTGATCCTAGAAGGCTATAACAACTATAAAAACACCAACTTTAACACCACAAACGTGAGAATCAAAGAGTGTCAAGAATGAGACCATAAACCTTCAAAAACCAAACTTTTGATCTAATCTAACCAAGAAAACGCACACACAATCTAGCTAATCATCCCATGTGCTCTGATACCAATTGTAGTATATTGGATATCATAACACAATCAATGATTTAGGGGTTGGCCGAATTTGTAGAGAGAGAAAGTGAGTTCTAGTGAGAGAAACTACACCTTATGTGTGTGTTTGATAAATTGAACAACCAACCCCTTCCCATGGCTGGAAAGGGGGTATAAATACAAGAGTTTGATGCCCCTAAGTGGGCTATGGAGTGGGCTAACATGTGGGTAAAGACCCGGCCCAACACCATAAGTCATACGGTAATTAAACGATTAATGTTAAGGCTACGAGCTAACCTATGCTAGACATTACACGGGGTGACCGAGTCTTTTACATGGATTTTCTAATATCTAACAATCTCCCCCTAAGGGAGGTCACCCCAGAAAATACAAATTGAATCCTAGCAATCTATGAGTTGATCTTTGACTCTGGCTCGTAGTCTTTGATTCTTCATTCATTGATCTCTTTGTACATAATGTAGTGATCTTTGAGCTTAGTTCCTTTGACTTGTGTGATCTTTGAGCATTCTTTGAGATCATCAGCCACAGTAAATCTCCAAATCATCCTTGTGGTAGTGTTGCCTCCATGTGATGTTGTGACCTTCGGACCGGCATGCTCACACTTTTCTGGATCATGATAGCAAGCATCAGAGTTGCGGAAGTAGTATTGTAGGTCTTTCAGTTTTCATAATGTCCGTGATTAAGAATATGAAGTATGAGCATGGGGTCATGAATCGATGTGTCTCTTGCCAGCATCTGTTACTGTCGGGATTCCTGCATTTATATGTTAGTAATAAACAAACGAAAGTGTCTTTGTTCACTTTCGTTGAATAAGGTTGCAAGAACCACGGTTCCCCGTTA
>BQNB010005765.1:0-100598 GCA_026074375.1 Tanacetum coccineum | reverse complement strand
ATAAAGAATTATCTCATGTGTAAATTATACTGTAAGTTCAAAGTTTCAAAAGTATGAATGTGTAATGTAAAAGTAAAGTTGAGGGTATGACCATTTCTAAGTTTATCAAATGTCAATTTTCAAACTAGAAAAACACAAATGTAAGTCAAGAAGAATGTTGATTTTATCTTCGTTTGAATGTCTTCTTTTTTCTGCATGCTCCTGTGAATTGGGGCTACTGTTTTTCAAAATGTTTTTCTACTGTTTTTCTACAAATGTAAGTCAACAAGCAAAAGAACCCGCGCGTTGCGGCGGGGCTAATTTTTTCCCGAATAAATTTTTTTTTACGTTTCGGGGGTTTTTTTTTTGCCGATGTGTTCTGGCGGGGCTAATTTTTAATATTTTCTTTTTTTTGTATGATTCGGGGAAAAAAAAATTGCGTTGGGACGGGCTAATTTTTTCCCGAATATTTTCTTTTTTTGGGACGGTTTTGTAAATTTTTTTACGGGAATTTTTGTGTAAGAAAATCATAAATAGTTAAAAGGTGAGGGTCCGTTTTGTATTTTTTTTTACTTTGGGCCAGATTTTAGGCTATTTTTGGGTTTTTTTTTTTGGCTAATTTTTTCCCGGATATTTCCTTTTTTTGTACGATTCGGGAATTTTTTTTTTGCGTTGGGACGGGTTAATTTTTTTACGGGATTTTTTGTGTAAGAAAATCGTAAATAGTTAAAAGTTGAGGGACCGTTTTGTATTTTTTTTTTTTACTTTGGGCCAGATTTCAGGCTAATTTTGGGCTAGTTTTTTTTACTTTGGGCAACATTTTATGCGAATTTTAGGCTAGTTTGTCGACAAATGTGTATATTTTTAGTAATAATTTGTTTTATATGGCTTATGTGTTGGGCCTCATGTTTAAAGTGTTGTTTTTTTTGCTATATGGGTTTTTTTTAATATAATGGGTTGTACGTTTGTGACCATATCGATTATTTTAAAGTTATTAGGCATCGAAGATGTTTCCGCGGGTATTGTTTTTATCTGAATAAATCGGAACTTTTGTAATATTTTTTTCCCCTCCTACTTTGTGCATACAAATTTTAAAAAAAAAACAAAAACAAAATAAAAAAAAAAAAACTAAAATCGAGCTAGCCCAAAATGAGAGCCCGTTACTGTAGCAGGTGGCCCACAGTCAAAACGATTGCGTATTTGACGCCTAATGTGTATATTAGTAATGCATGGAAAGATTATTTGAGTTAGTAGCCCGCTTTTAAAGAGAAGGAACTGGGATTTTACATCTATTTAACCAATTAAATATATCACGAGTATGCAGCGGAAAGATCAAACACGTATGGAACTTATAATTAACAAGGGATTAAAGATGTGTACCTTTTAGCAAGAAGCGTTACACTGCTTTTCGCAATAAACGTTACACCGTCTTCATTATACGCGTGTGTATAACACCACGCAAAACCACCAAGGATTAAAAGAATAACCGCTCTAAGTTTACACACACAATAAGTTCTTAGCAAACAACGTGTATGCTAGTACTAGTAGTGTTTAACCAAACAATCACCGTAGATTGACTATCAACTAAACCAAGTAACCCTTCGTGTTCTTGAGGGTCGAACCACAACCAAACGAAAACCCTTTGTGGGTTTGCTGCTGATCGAATAGGAGGGGAAAAGAAAAACCGAAAACCTTAAAAAGGTTTTGGTTCGGTCGACTAGGAGAAAGAGCAAGAGAGATAAGGGATTTTAGGTATTTTAGTTATGAGCTCTCAAGGACCCTAAGACCTCCTTATATACTCCTCTCAACTTGGCTTGCAAGCAAAGTCCCCCACCTCCTCATGAGAAGGTGGTTTGACCGACTATAAGGAAAGAGTGGGAAAAATCAAACTTTCTTTTTTCCCGGTTTTGCATATTAGTCGTTTAACTATTAACAACTAATATTTATTCTTGTTAAACTTTTAACGATCGTTTGTTAAAACACTAATTAATATATTACATTAATTTATTAAATACGTTATTCTACATATTAACGTGTGCGTCCCCTTAGGCTCGAATAAATTCCGGACATATATAATTTATATTTGTTCATATTCCAACAGCTCCCACTTGGACATGTATAAATTATATAATAACATTGGTAAGCGTCTAGCAACACGCCAATGCTCCCAGAAATATCCGAGTGTGGTTTGATAAAGACACGGATAAATAATTTATGAATTTACAATCCCTTTGTTTCCGATACCGTGTTAAAAATGGATATGGATCAATGTCATTCCATTATTTAACGATTTTGTTTCTCGTATATGTAACTAATCAAGATTACCGAAAATCAATGAGACATATCTACATGAGTTTTCGGGTACGGCCATACACACATCTGATTAATTCTATGAGGGGTCCAGTGGCATCATTCTTCAACTATTGAAGAAATAAATTATATATTGACTACCAAGTCATCATGTTTCAAAATCACTTCTGAAATAGCCCTTATTAGTTATCCATTTTTCAGGATAATGATATGTCAGAAATCACATATCTGTTTTATACCAAAAATGACCCTAAAAAGAAAAAAATGTGCAAAATTATGCTTGTATATGTGTATTTTGTCTTTTGTGAATGTGTAGGTACGAATAATGCAAATATTACAAGAAAAGAGCCAAAACCGGACAAAAACGGACACGGGAACGGAAAGAGTACACAAGAGACGGGAAGGTATCAATTATGGTCAACCAAGGTCAACAAAAGTCAACCATGGTCAAGCTTAGTCAACCCACAAGATGACAAAACCTTGAAAAATTCCAAATGAGCTCTTAATGTTAAACCTTTTTCACTAAAAGTCCCTAAATGAATAACACCGTTAGTCCTTTATTACTTAGGGACTAACGGTCGTTAAGTGTTATATAAACCTTTAAACCCTTTATCATTTAACCCTTATCCCGAGCCCAAACCAAAACCTGTGGCCCAAAACCCTTTCCAAGCCCAAGTCAACCCCATTTATAACCCGGGTCAAACAAAGTTATAAAAAGAAGAAAAAGGGCGCGGGAATTGGTTTTTACTATTCATCGTCGTTCCTAAAATTACCCTGTGTCAAAATTAAAGGGTGAAACTCACTCCCCTACACTTGTCCTACTTGGCAACAAAGATGCTAGTACTATGTGCCAACTCAGCAAAGGAAACGTCACCCAAAGCCAATGATTGGCCAATCTGACACAAGGAAGGACACGTAATCATCAAAGAAAAACACAAGAAAGGGAAATTTGCACTAAAACAAGTGGGAAAGAAGCACAAGCCTCCATAGAGTTGGGATTGCCACGTTGGCAATCCGTGTGATATTCTTTCATCCAACGGATACAATCAAGATCCAATGATTAGAAGGAATGAAGGGCTAAGATCTAAGGGAGCGTGCAAGAGCCTAGAACCTTCTCTCTTGGCTTATAAAAAAGAGCTCTCCTCACTCACAGAAGGAGTTATCTAGGAGTAGTATAATTTTAGTGTAATTTAGCTTATTTTAGCTTAATAGTCGTTTTTTAGCTTATTGTTTTTAAATCAATGTAATTTTCTTTTTATCAGCTTGTAATCAGTTTCCTTAATCAATAAAAGTTTATTTTCATTTAAGCTTAATTTGCAATTCATGTTTTCACTTATAAGCATTATAGTTTAAATAAGCTCTTTTGTGTTCAAATAAGTTCAATAAGCTGTCATTTATACTCATAAGCTAGTAGGATACTCAATTAAGCTCTTAAAGCTGAAATGAGCTTATTATCACTAAACTCCACCTTCAAATTACCTCAGCTTAATTTTGGAAGGGAAGCCAGAAATGGAAGGGTTTCCAGGACCTCACTAGCTTATCTATGATAAGCTAGAGCTTGTTGATAAGCTTATAAGAGCAATTTATAAGCCTTGTTTGTGCAAAGGCAATTGTAAGTTCTCATTTTGCCATTTATAGTTTAAATCTGCATTTTAGCTTAATATTGCTTATTGTTTGCTTATAATTGATTAGAATAGCTTATTTATGCTTATCATTGTTTATCTATGCTTATTTAGTTCATTTCTTAGTTTAATTCTCATTTTATTAGTTTTTGTTATAAAACAATTTAAAAATCCAAAAATAGTAGCATTAGCTTTAATCTAGTTGTTCATGTTTAATTATGTGTTTAGATCTTCTTATTAGTTGTTATTATAGCTTATTAACATCTGGTATTTGGAATTTGAGCCTTATCTTTTAACTTTATAAGCATTATGGAATTGAACAATTTAAAGGGGTGTTTGGGTCAAGGCAGTACTAACTTGAGTTAGTATTGCCAAGAGCCTTATGGTTCTTTAGTTTATTTTGAAACGTCATTTTGAAGGTTATAAGGTTTGGATCTTAGGTTTTTGTAGGTTAATTCAAGCTTTGATATAATTTGTGAGTAGTTGTTTAAATCTGTGGTAATTAGCTCAGATCACTAAGTTCTTGAGCTTGGATTATTCTTAACTGCTCTTATCAGCCATTTTGCTATTGTTTAGTTGAATTAATAGTGTTACAGCCAAAACATTAGGTCTGCATCATTTGGTCTTTTGTTTTGAAGTCAAATGCATCAGCAGTCAAAACATGCTTATAGCCATTTTTAAGCTGCAAATTCAGCTAGTATAAGTAGGAATTAGTTTTTCAAACTTAGTGCACAATTAGTTTGTAGGCCAATATTAATCAATTTGGACTTATTTTAGGTAAAATATCTTATTTGATCATCTCATTTTAGTCTGCAAATTTGACTTTTGTCCTTTTCATTAGATTTTGAAAAAACCAAAAAAATTAGTAGTCTGTCTGCACACCTTTTTGAGCAAGCATTTTCTTTGTGAGTTTGATTTTCAAATTAATTTTCAAAAGCTGTTTTAAGTACTTTGTAGGACAGGCTTTTAAGTAGTATAAGCCAAAAATCCATAAGGATTCATTAGCTTAGTTAAAATTCAGCTCAAAGTTGCCTTATAGGACTGTTTGGTAATAAGTTTTGAGTCAAGTGCTTAATTTGATTTCTCAGCTTATGGCTTTTTCTTTTTGTTTAATTCTGGCTTAAACTTGCTTTTTAGGGTAGTTGTTAGTAGCTTGTAGCTTATTAGGTTCAGGCTTTAGTTTTTTTTAGATTTTCTAGCTTAAGTAATTTAGTGAAAAAAAACCAAAAAAATATGTTAAGTCAAAGCTGTGATTTTTAAGTTTGATTTCTGGCTTAATTGTTAAGATTTACAAAAAGTTTCTTTTGCAAAAGTTGTTAGTTTCGAGCTGTTTTATAAGATTTTCCAAAAAGTTTTAAAAAATAAAAAAAATGCAAAAAGGGAAATCATGAGGGTCGAACCTATGACCTCTCATTTCACACATACTCGTCCCAACATACACACACTCAAACCACCAGCACCAGTAGGGCTATCTGTTATGATAGCCCTACATTAATCTTTTAAACACGTTTCAATTTCTTTTTTTCTAAAAAAAGACGTAGCTTATTTTTAGCTTTTTAGGACTTATTTGGCTAGCTTATTTTTAGGACTTAATTTTATAGAATCAGTCTTTTCATCTTATAAAAGTTGTGATTTTTCTAGATTTTAAGAGTTAACTTTACTATTTTTAAATCATTTTCTTTTATTAAAAGCTTTAAAA
Source organism: Tanacetum coccineum (assembly GCA_026074375.1). Taxonomy (NCBI): domain Eukaryota; kingdom Viridiplantae; phylum Streptophyta; class Magnoliopsida; order Asterales; family Asteraceae; genus Tanacetum; species Tanacetum coccineum. The sequence continues at coordinate 94,988 of BQNB010005765.1, read as the reverse complement.
AATCATAAAAAATAGAAAAATAATTAAAAAATAGCAAAGGTAGGTAAGATCATATCGAAGAAGCATCTGCTATCAACAATCCATAGAATAAGCTAGATCACCTGCATCACATAAAAAAATGCAGATGGAAGAGTGGACAGTTTAACTACCCATTTTTGAGTAGTAACTGGTGTTCTAGTCTTAGGTCTAACACTAGTTTTACTCTTTGTTACACTTGATTATGATTGAGCAGATTTGCTTTTGGGTATCCAATTAAAACCGTGTTGATATTCAAACCACTTTTGCCACTTTCTGCTTGTCGTAATTTTGTTGTTCATGTAACTGCTTAGTGTCCTTGTTTTACTAGAATCAGAAGACAGTGTTAACGCACTAGATACCTTACTTGTTACTGTTAGGGTTTTAGCAACACTTAACTTAGATTTAGTAACTACAGAAGTAGCTCCTAGATTCTTAGATTACGCTGCTAAGGGGGATGTAAATAAGGCTCTCTTAACACTAGACTTCCTAGATAAGGCATGACGAGCAACACACTTTTCATGAGAATTCAAAAACACGTCATTGCCATAAGAAATACATATAATATTCGAACCATCATTGACAACATTTACACATGCTTTTACAGTCTTAAAATTGGATATACATGCATTTATTTGACAAACATTCGAAGTCTTTGTGTCACATTTATTAGAAATCTAAGCAAGCACTATTTAATGTCTTCCTCACATATGTAGATGAGCTCTTAGTGTTCTTCAAGATACTATTTTTTGATTTATTGTCCTCAGATGTTGATCTTCTAACACTATGTGAACTTCCTACCCCTGTGGAATTAGAAACATTTATATTATCCTTAGAATCTTGTGTTTTTATGTCTTGCTTGTTTATCTTATACATGCCTCTTGTAATGACATTCTTATGGTGTTTTTGACCTTGCTCTGGTTTGGGTGTAGACTTTGAAGTGACTGGTTTTGACCTATCTGAGTTAACCTTAGTGTTTGACGCGTTCATAGCCTTGTCTGCTATATGTTTGTTAAACGGTGTCACACATACACGTTTTCCTAAGGTCTCAGATGAATCAAACTTAGTATTCACATTCGTCCCCTTTTCAGTTGTCTTAAGCTTACTCTTAAGCTCGGAAATGATTATCAAAAGATCTTGATTCTTAGCACGCACATCAGCATAAGCATAAGTATTTTGATCAACACATTGAAGCAATTCATCAATTTTTGTTTGATGTTGAGCCCGTGTTACTTTGATGGAATTAAAAAGCTTTTGAAATTTAAGTTTAATGTTTTCTCGTTCTTGAACAACTGACTCAACTTAACTTTTTAATAACACGTTCTCGGAATTCAAAGTTGACAAATTTGACTTCCAAGGAACCTCACAAGCGCATTTTCTACTTTTTGATGTGTCATTTTAGTTCAAAATTCTATACTCTGAGCCTTTGATCGCTGAAAATCGATTTCAAGGATATTGTGATTCTGTTGACCAAATTGGCTTGGATTTCCTTGAAATCATTTAAACTTTTCTCAAGTTCATCTTTTAACAAATCATGTTTTTTTGTGCAGCCGAGAGCAACACACAATCTCGGATTTCACTTGTCAAGGACACTTCTAAAAGGCGATCAACCACTTTTTCTAAAAGAATTTACGTTGGAGATTTTGCATTAACTTTTTGTTCCATTGACTCAAAAATATTTAACATTTCCTGCACTTCCGCAATGAGTTCTTCTTTGATATCTTTCAAATTCTTGTATAAAGATCTTGACGTCGGAATCGCATCGGTTTTATAAACTCCCTTAATTCGTTTTGACTATCAGACAGCCATCTATGTTCTACGTCTTTCAAAAGAGATTTATTAATCTTGGTGTAGAAACCGGTAAGTGCATTACTGATGTGTGTTTTCCAAGCTTTAAATTTATAATACCAGAAATAACAATTTTTTACTAAAACTACAACACTCGGGAGTATACCCGTTCGTGTATAGTATAACTTTTAGGTAAGTCCAGGTCATTCCATGAGAATTGAAGTTTTCACAGTTTGTAATTAAGGTGCTAAGGTTAATAAGATTGTCACGGATCAAATTAACCAAATATTGCATATACCGGATATTATAACGAAATCAATTAAAAGATGATTCAATCAAATGATTAAGGTATGTTTGTTTAGGCAATGATCACTTAGATAATGATGTATTTAGAATAGTGTTTAAAATAGAGTTATCACAAGTTATAAATCCTTTCGGCCTTTAAATATAACTAGTGATTATATTGATTAATAACAACAAATCCTTTTGGCCTTTATAAGTTATTATAACCAATATATTAGATGGATTGATAGAACACATGTATAAAAGAACCCTTTCGGCCTATATTCTTATAAAATAGTTTTTACCAATTCAATAAACACATATCCAAACGCTCAATATCAAAGATCACATTATACCCAAACAAACATAAGATTACTACTCCATAATCAAAGAGATGAAGATCATAACAATCATATAAATTCTAGAAAACTTCATATTTAAAGAGTTGTAGAAATTATACCAACGTTTACAAGATCAAAGAAGGCGATTACAAGTTCTCCTAAACAAAAACTATTCTAAAACCCAAGCTATTGATTCCAATCGATTCGAACCCTTAAGGTGTTGTCACCACCCTTTCAATTCGTGGTGGAATGATGAGAGAGTTGTTGTGGAAGTGTGTGTGATGATATGTAAGTGTGTGTAAAATAGGGTAGATTATGCCTCTATTTATAGGCTAAAATTGGGTCAAAAATGCGGCGCGCTTTATAAAAAGTGTGGCGTACTTAGGGAGTTAATGCACTTAGCATTTAATGGGACTTAACCGTTTCTTTGGGAAGTTTGAACGAAAGTGCGGTGCACAAGAAATATTGTGTGATGTAGTTGGTGATGGTGGAAAGTGCGGCGCACAAGAAATATTATGCGGTGGTTTTGGGAACTCGATCAGAAGTGCGGCGCACAAGAGAAAAGTGCGTCGTACTTTGGCATTTTCTTGGATTTTCTTGAGATTTGTATGTGATGATATGATAAGAGATGATTTCGTCCCAAGCATCATAGGGTGGTATTTATAGGCTAGAGATTACTTGGGGACCAAGTTGGGAATGTATGTGTATGGATTATGGGCCAGATTCGCGAATTAATTGCATTTCCCTAAAGTATGTTGTACTTATTTGTAAAACCGGCTGCTTTAGTAATATTTTAGCTTGTGAACGTTTTTCTAAGTTCTAGATAATTTAATTCTCTTTTCGTGGCCGCTTGAATCAACTCAATCCGAGTTCGTATGACCGAGTTATGACCAAAACAATGAACAGGTGTCGGGAAGCTCTAAGTTTGGGTTATTTCTTCGTTTAAGCTTCAATTCTTCATGTAGTCTTCCGTATTCTTCCACGACATGTAACTAGAACATATAATAGCAAATATACTTGATTAAGTATCAAAAGTTCACGAGAAATGATCAAATAAATGCAAATAATGCCGCCAAAAATATGTATAATTTAGGCGTTATCAAATCCCTCCACACTTAGCTATTGCTTGCCCTCAAGCAATTAAAGCGAGAAAACAAAATCATTTATCGTGACGTGGAGAAAAAATCATTTTAGCATTAACAAGTGTTTACCAGTCTTATAACTTTTCAGGCATTGGCATATAACAGAGCACCTCACATAGGGAAAGTGTTTGTTTTTAAATTCACACGAGTCACTTAGATAGGGTTTTATATTTGTGAAGTCACTCAATTGCATAGACATAATCTAGGTCGCTACCATATGCTTGTACTAGACACATAAACATGCCCGTTGCGGCGTGAGCACCTAGACAGAAATCTCAAAGAGGCAAAACGTGATAATGATGAGGGTGAATAGCAGATACTTGATTCCATGTGCCAGAACTTTGCCTTATACTTCGAACTTTATTATTTTCTTTTTCTTTTTCTTTTTTTCATAATAATTTTTTTTTTCATTTCAGATACTGCGATAACTAAGGCTGGCACAAAACTTCTTCTTCATCGAGCACATTTTTCTTGCTCTTGGGATACTTTGGGGATCTCAACACTAAAAGCGAGTGTTGCAGATACATGATTACATAGGGATTTATTTCACCTCTTATCATACGACTTTGTCTATAAATTAACCTCACTGCGGTCTAGTAAATGATGATCAAGCACAAGTTTTGGAGCTACTAAATTACCGGCCCACTCATATAACTTTATACCAATACCAATGTTCCAGAAAAGGCGACAAAGACCATACGTACACATCCGTAACGACGGAATAGACACATATGACTGCATTCAAACCCTAACTCGAACAAGCTAAAGGCAAAAATTATCTTGGGTATCAAAGGTGGATACCCGAATTCCTTAAGATCTAAATCCTTACAATTTAAGTGGGTTGATTTTGTGCTAGTTAAAATGTCAATCCGGTTGGATTTGCCTTACTAAGCGTATACTTTTTTAAGTTTTTGGAAAAGCAATATATAAATTTGCCTTACTAAACGTATACTTTTTTATGTTTTTGGAAAAGCAATTTTTTTAAATCTTCCAGAAAATATCAGTTGAAAGTTCGAAAATTTCTGCAGGGCAAACATGGAGGGACATGATTAATTTTTCCTATTTGCTACCCCTCCACACTTAAGTTGAACATTGCCCTCAATGTGAGAACTGATAAATATAGAAAATAGGGAAAATTAAGGGAAAACGGTACTTCCCGGGGTATAGAGAGATATAGCTGCGAGGCTCAACCTTGAGTGATTCCATTACATTCTTCTTTCTTTTTTTAGTGAGGAGCGAGAGCTCCTCCACACTTAAGTTGAACATTATGCGTAAAATTGAAACTTCCCGGGGCTCATAAGTGCTTTGCTGAATTATGAAGGATATGGCGCGAAACGAAGTGCCAAGCATGTGTATTCTACCACATGTAATATAATACTCCAATTATATAAGTCTCCAAGTGTAAAATGCCAAACACCAATCCAAGCTCCACCTGTTTTATTTCATCTGTAAAATAAACACAACTACAAGAAAAAGGTGAAATACAAAAGCGCACTTTCGTAGGCACCATGGTTGCATTTAGCGCATACAACAAGCCTTTAAACCCCTCGGTGTCCCGAGTGGACGAGTTGTAGTCTCGTGAGGGTTTCCAGCGAAGACACCCACAAAGTTCGATAAATTTCTTTTTGGATGCAGAAATCGAGGTAAGAAACACACCGGCCGAATGCGTATCGAACTTATCAAACCGCAAATTTTTTATTTTATATTTATATATTTTTTAGTTTTGGGTTTTTTTTAGGTTTATTATTATTATTTACTATTACTACTATTATTAGTATTATACTTAACTTGATTTAAGATTCCTTAATGATACGGTTCAAGTGGGAATGATCCACTTTTAAACATTTAGGGTATGGTATTTTTGGTATGTACTCACAGAAAGGATATTCTTTTGTTTCGACCACGTGATAGCCCTTTTTTGATGTCTTAATAGGTTTATCTTTTTCAGTTTTATTGTCAACGATGATAGGAGGTGGTGGATCTTTTTAAGTTTTCAGAGAATCATCGGACTTTCAACTCCCGGTGAATACAACATTCACGTGCTCAGTTTGAGCTTGAGGAGGAGGAGGAGGGTTAGTCCTATCGGTTTGTTCTGAAGAGATGTTTTGAGACTTCTCCTACTCATCTATTTTTATTTCCATGTTTTTAAAGATAGTTTGGAAATTCCTTTCATTTTGCTTCTTCTTTAAAATCATATCATTAATATTGTTTTTGACAAACATATTTGAAATTCTTTGATCATCCAAGAATTTAGTCATTAATTTTTCGAAATCTGTTTTAGATTGAGGTTCTTGGTTGATAGGTTTAGACTTTTTGTTAGGTAAAACACCGGTGGTTTTACCATCGTCTCTAGCAAAAAGTTTCCAATGAACAGTTCTCATGCTATGGACGCATCTTTTGAAATCTTCGAGGTCATTTCTCACATCTTTGTTTAATTCTGTGAGCGATTTCTCAGAATCATTAGGATCATAATGGGATTGGTAAGAATACGAGTCTTGAGAATTTCGGTTTTTATTACCTTCATATTGGATGTAACGACGTTCACACATCGGCGTGTCATTGTTCATGAGGTTTGTAGAAGCGTTTCCCTCTCTAAGCTCATTGTATTTGTTACATATATCTTGCAATTCTTCATTTAAGCTTATAATTTGAGAATCCACAGCATTCAATTTTTCCATAAATCGAGAATTATCAGTATTACTATCACTTCCATCAGCGAAAGCAACAGATTTTTGATGATGATCGTTCTGAGATCTAGTGGACCAATCAAGTTTGAAAAGGACTTTGTCATCAAGAAATTGAAAAGCTTGATTAGGACTTTTGTAAAGGAAGATTCCTCCAGCGGTTACGTCTAGGATTCCTTGAGTGGGTTCGTCTAAACCGTGATAGAATATTTGAATAATAGCTCCTTTGGTCAGACCGTGCCCATGGCATTTTCGAAGCATGCTCTTCAGTCGTAACCAAGCGTCGGTTAGATTTTCACATATGAGTTGAGAGAAATTTTTGATTTCAAGTAAAAGACGGTTAAACAACGAAGGTGGAAAGAATCTGTTTATAAAAGCTTTTCTCATTGTTCCCACGATGTTATACACTCTTCATTAAGTTCGTTAAACCATAATTTTGCTTCATATAGTAAGATAGCAAATTTATTAATTATGATATCAAAAGTACATATAGTAAGAATACATATAGTAAATGAAATCATAAAAGAGATCATGATAGCAAGAATACATATAGTAATATACTATCGGGGAACATGGTATGCATGTCTTAGGTATGAGTACTCTAAATGATGACATTTTCAAGAAATGTTGGAAACTAGAGACATGCATATCTATTAAAAAAATAAAAACCTAGATAAAAAGAACCAAGACACATGCTCGATGACTAAGACTCAATTGACACCAAATTTATCCAACCAATCACACAACTTTAATAAACAGGAACATAATTCATTTACAGTTTGACACACCGTTGTTATGAACGACTTCATCCAAGATGTCATTCGGATAAGGAGAACTATCGTTTTTAGAACGATATGTTTCTTAAGAAATCATTATCTACAAAAGATGATGATTTGAGTTCGGATAGACTTTCATCAAGGATTGTAATGAGAGATTCCTAAATCCTCAAGGTTTATTTGTTAAGCATTATGTATGCTTTTCATGTGTGGGATTCTAGGAAAAACATTGTTGTAAGACTTTAGGTCGAACTAAATGTTGATGATAAGGGTGATGTGGAAAAACATGATTTGAATACGTAGTGTGCGTGATTTGTTGAGAATAAATATTCTATGTATGTTCTTAGAAGAGTAATAATAATAGTAAAATAAAAATTATGATATGTAAAAGTAAATTGATGTCAGTGATATTTTAATACATATATACTCGAAAGTAGTTATATTATGTCAAGAATAAATATAGTAAAAAATGATATGCACCTAGAAGTAAATGAAAATGATTTCATATAATGGAAAGTGGGGAAGGATGAGCGAGAACAAAGAGGGAAGCTATTAAGCTTAAGGTTGGCAAAGACGGTTTAGAATAATATATCGTTTGCACTAATAACGACAAGAGTGATTGGGTTTCATGTAATCCTAATGTAACAAGTGCATTGTTAGTTGTTAATGTTTACGAACAAAGGTGGATATGTGAGACGAGGTGGTAGTTCTTTCTTAGTGAAAGAAGAATGAAAGACACAACAATGTGGTGACTCAATAACACTTAAAGATTGAATATCTTCTTTATGTTCTTCACTTCCTAGTAAGTGGAAACAAACAAAAAGACCAATTGTGGAAAAAAATGAAAGGATCACTTGTAATGGTTATTGGATAAGTGTGGAATGTTATTAAGGAGATAATTTATTTGGCATGCGAGTTTGCAAGTGAGAACCAACATTTGTTGGTAAGGGTGATGATGTTCTTCAAGTGAAGATAGTGAAGATTGTATAGTTATATGTTTTGAGTATCATGTTTGTGAGGATTGAAGTTTGTCGAACTAGATATTACTATCAAGAGTAAGGTATAGTTGTAAGGTTTGAGTGTATGGTTGAAGTGTTTCATGCGAGGTTTAGGTATGTGAAAGTAGTCATCACTATTAAGAGTGAAGTATAGTGATAGGGTTCGTGTAAGATCGACATACGGGTCAAAGGTTCTTTCACAATCAAGAGTGAAGTATACTTGCAAGGTTTTTTTTGTTAAAGTATTGATGGTTCATAAACTATCTATTACCATCAACAGTATATTGTAGTTGTAAGGTTTGAGTGTATGGTAGACGACGTTCTTGTAAGGTTGACTTAAGGGTTGAAGGTTCTAGTAACGAGGATATTCAAAAGAGTAAAGTGTTCTTGTCTTGAGGAGGTATTGATCCTAATAGTGAAGTTAGGGAAAGTGATTAGAACTGATTGTAGTTTATGTGAACGTTGTGTACTTATGTGTTAGAATAAAAGTTGAGTGTTCTTGTGAGTTGGTTTCAAGTGGATAAGAATCACATTTGTGAATTCTTGAGAATATGTTAACGTGGTGTACTAGTGTGTTAGGGTAGGAGACAAGAACTAAAATGATTTGTGTGAACGGGGTGTACTTGTGTTGTGGAAAAAGAAATAAGTGTTCTTATGAAAAAAGAAATGAGTGTTCTTGTTTGAGGAGGTATTAGTCCTAATAGTGAGGTTAGGGTAAGAGCCAGGTTACGATCTTGGTTACCAATTTGGTTTGTTTGAACGAGGAGTACATGTGTGATGGAAAACGAAATAAGTCCGTAGGGTAAAGGTTCGTTTAAATTAGTTTCTAGGGAATAAGAATCATATTTGTGAGTTCTTAAGAATATTTGGTGAAAGACTATATGTGAACGAGTGTGTTTTTCCACCCACTTAATCCGTGCTCATCCAGACATAACGTGTCAAATAATAATGATAAATAAAGAAGAAAACAAAAGATGACGGAACCGATAAGCTTGGTTAGGATACGACCATCTTCAACCGTGAAGTTACGCAGCTTTTCTCAAGCATTTCTAATGTTCATAGAACAATCGCATGATAAGGTATTAGGTTATCTTAAAGGTGGTAGCAGAAATGGTAGAGAGAAGATATAAACCATATATAGTGGTAGAGGTGTGATTTAGGTTTTTGTGTAATTAGTTAGGTATGAAAAATGAGTGATATAACCATTTATAGTTAAGGAGCGGATCCCTAAAGATATGAGACGGTTGATATAGTAACAAAGGAGTGGGAACGAGTTATTATGGGGAGTTTTGAGTATTTGACCGTTTACGACGAGGGATGGAAAACGTGTTTCATGAAGAAAAGGATCAATTAAATAAATAAGATAATGATCAAAGTGATCTAAACTAAAATCCTTATGGATTAAGATGATTATGCATGTGTACTCAATAAATTTCAGTGACACAAGATAATACCCTAAACTCAAAAGATACTAAGTCACTTAAGTGTATTAATCATAACAATCATATATATTGATGTATAAGACTACGTGATGTCTATATGTTTATCTAGATAGACGGACCAAATTATATAGTGTGGGTACACAAGAAAGACAAGTAAATCATATAAAAAATCTCATAACACTATGATTATGTCACACGCATATATCATGCAAAGCATTTTAGCATTTAGCATTTAATAACATATATCATAAAGATAAACTTAGAGATATTAAATTAGGATTGCTAACCAAAAACAAAATCGTCTAAATAATTATGCATTCAACAATTAAGCAAGTAATCATTGAGTGTCAAAATATCATGAAGATAATATAATCATATTTCACGAGAACAAGTTAACATTTTAAAATCACAACAATACATATGCGAGGTGCAAGTAGTCTAGATCGACTAAAGAGAATCCTAATTACTACTTGACTAATAAGCAATATAAATGAAATACAAAGTTTAAAAATGTAAACTAACATTTGGCATATTTAGAAAGAGCCATTTGATCAAGTTAGAGAATGAATATGAGACTATAACTAGTGGTGCTTAATTGAGGCTAAACACGACCATTTTTTTAGGTTATACCATGAACCCAACTTCCTTCCCGGAAGCAATTCAACAGTTAGGTTAAATTGAATTTCTAGTGCAATAGATTCTACAGTAGTCATTCTCATTTTAGAATAAAATAGAATTCCCACATTTGCCTAATAGAGTGTAGCAAAGATGAACTTTGCATTGACTACTAATAATTGGCCTAATGACTCAACTAATATGTTTCAATTCTGGTTCTCAAAATTCTAATCAATGTGTTTATAATTCTAGGGTTTAAAGAGAGAGCAAGCAAGATTTTGTGAGTTAAAACATGATTGAGTCTTCTAGATCTTAAAAGTATACTTAAGTGTGATAATGTGGAGTATGCTACATTAAAGCATTCTAAGAATGCACCTTTGCATGTCTTTTTGAAAATAATATAATTAAGGTTATTTACCTCAATAGATATTGTGAATATCCCATTGTAAAAATTATGATATTCTAAAGGTTAGTTAAATGTTTGTTAGACCTTATACAAATGCATAATGACAAAAGGAATATATTCAAATTTGATGTCTACGGACGGATCTACCTAAATCAAAGACGAATTTGCCTTATGGAGGATCGCTAAATCGTAAAGTTGTCTAGAAACAGACAGAACACGATTTCCCGTTATTTGTGCAACGGTGTTAACTTATTAGTAATGGGAGAAGCTGATATATGTTATAAGGGTTCTTGGTTTGAACTTTCGGATTCGACGTCCAAGTTTTGAGCATAACGTGGAAGTTGTCGTGAATTTCCCGATGGAATTTCAACGATGTCAATCCTACTAGGAGTGTGTTAGCTTTTAGCATATTTTTGACCATTGCTAATAATACAAGCATTATGAACATTTAGACGTAACAAAGCATCGTCAATACAAGTGTGAATTGCAATTCAATGATTATTCTTTTCGTCTTATGATCGATTTTGTAATTTCATGTAATAACTAAAAATAGTTAAACATGTAGACTCGGAAAATATCTATGGTTGTTCAATTGATATTTCCGTTATCTAGATAAATTCTAATCTCGACTCCATGTTCATATTTCGAACATTTGTAATTGGATAGAATAATGAGATTAATTATCGTTTGAATAATAATCACTTTTATATTCAAAGTCCACTTACGATCACTTATAAAAAGAAAGCAAAATAATGGTTTATAGAATATGTTCAATAATTCCTAATCCTAATCTTAGATAATTGAATTGTTCTCGTTTTAAATACTTATTTAAAAATAATGTTATGCTTATTTGGTATAGAGAGAAAAGGTTATCACAAAAAGTGGATTTGAGTCTTGATTCGTGCTTTTGAATTGTATGAGCAAAGTTACATATATTGTGCATTTGCTCGTATTTGGTTTTTCGGAAATGACAACTTTACCAAATGCATTGCAAGGTAAATTACTTGAATATCTCGGACGAAATATCCAAGTTGTCAATCCTAGTTTGACGTGCATTTTAAACATGTTATTATTAATAATAAAAACACACCTATTGGACATGTAGACTCAATATAACATTATTATCACAAGTGTGAGTTATGAACTGATGTATATTCTTTTCGTATTTGAAAGGGATGACATTATTTTGATATCAACCTAGTGTGATTGAGTATGTAGATTCGAGATAATATATTTTGTTATGGTTTTGATATAATTTTGAAGCTAGACAAATAATGAATCCGATTTCATATCCAAACTCAAAAACTCTGCAATTAAATTCAAAAAATGATATCAATCATAATTTGAATAATGAATCGATATATATCTGAAATCCTTCTTGACCCTCACAAACACTCTTTTAAAAGAAAACAAAAAATTTTCCTAATGTGTTCCATTAAGCCTAAGATTAGTCTTAAGTGTGAGATCATTTAAAATGATGAGTTTACTTGTTTCTTTGGTATTGTCGTATATTTTACATGTGAGAAAAAACTTATTAATTATTGTGCACAATATGCTTAGATTTTGACTTCTAAAGAGTACACAAAATTATATTAGTCGTTTTTTTAAGCATTATGAATCTTTTTCGAAACTACTACATGTTTATATAATATTTTCAAGCTTTTGACTAGAGTGAATATTTTCATTTCAAGTTAATGTTAATGTGAAAATTTATTCGAAGATAAAACTTCAAAATGAAAGTGTTTTCTTATCAAGAAAGTTAATCTTTCAAATTTAAATTACAAAAAAATTCTATGTTCATTTTAATCCAAATATTTATTAGTTGTGATTGTGAATTAGACTAATGCAAGCACAAACTAAGTTCAAAACACAATTTTCTTTTATTACATACTAATGTGTTAATATGATCTTTTCTCTTATCTAGACAACCTATGTTTAAACAAGATAATGGGATGACATGATCTAGAGACTTTGTTAAGACTTTGATAAAATAGAAGTGTTGAATATATAGTGGTGACGCATTTTATTAGTTAAAGTAGTAGTACGATAATCGTGCAATACAATATTATTCAAAAGATTTGACAAACTTGCTTAGCTCTCAATCCTAAGTGGGTTAACATAAATTATAGGATTTACAAAATGTTGATATAACATTTGTAAACATAGTAATCTATAGCTATATGCCAAAAGCAATTTCTCAACTTAGTGCAAGAGATCTTCCATAAGATCAATTGACGCATATACATGAACACTGTTTAATAACACACATGACGAGATTATGCTAATCAACAAAGAAGCTCAACTACAAATGTAATAAGCATATCAAAGATTAATTAATAATATTAAGATGCAAAGTATAACAAATAATCATTTAGCATAACACACATAAATACTACACTTCGTTTTGTGTATTAAATATAACAATGTTAACATAGCTTGATTTTTTTTGTAAATAAATTAGTTTTCTCTCCATTAGTAAGTTTGAAAAATACATTTATTTTCCAATGATAAAATACACCAACTTTCAAGAGTAAACCAACTAGAAGTGTCCGACTCGAAAGGAAAGGTTAAAATCAACTTTTTATGCTAAACAAAATTTTAGTTTTGGACACTGGTCCGTTCCTTTTCAACACATATGAATATATATAATATATAAATACGTAATAATAAGGAGGAGTCAATAATAGTATAGTAAGTATTTTCCGTCGGGTTCTAGAAACGAACTTTTAACCAAAGTTGTCTTAAAAACCTCCCGGGTCGTTTTCCCTCGACGAAGCGTGAATTAAAAATCGGTTAAGTTCGTGATCGCGCGTTTCGAATGGTTAAAAAGATTTTTTATTTGGTTTTCTATAACTACTAATAAAAATGAATAAAACATGTAAAGCACGAAAACAAATAAAACAATTAAAAACTAAACATGTAAAATGAATAACGGGAAATAAAGAAAACGTGACAAATAAGCATGACAAAATTAAAACCTATGAATGAAAATTTAACCTCTAAACCTAAATTAAGATAAAAGAAAATTTTAAGAAAAAGAAAATTATTTTTTTATTATTTTTGAATTTTTATTGAATTAAAAGCTAATTTAATGATTAAAAATCCTAGAAAATAACAAATTAATTCCTAAAAATTCTAAAAAATGATTTTAAACTTTAGAAAAATCTAAGAAATGATAAAAACTCAGAAAACTATTTTTAACTATTTTTTATAATAAAATCCTATTTTATAAAACTAAATTAAAAACCTTAAAAATGAAATTAAAAATCTAAAAATGACAAAAATGATTTTAATGCATGTAAACCTTAAAGTAATTATTCTAAATCTGAAAGGAAAAAAAAATTTGTATTTTTAAAAATTATTTTTCTATTTTTTATTGATTTTTGAAAATTTTAAACTAAGAAAAATGATAAAAATTAAACTATTAATGCGAAAAATCCAGAAAAATCACAAAAAGTCCTAAATGATGCAAGGAATTTAAGAAAAATAAAAGCAGAAGCCCAGCTTATCTAATAAGCTGGGAAAAAGTCCTAATAAGCTACGGCTTTTATTAAAAAATAGAAACTCAAAAAGGTGTTAAAAGGAAAATGGAAAGAAGAGATGACAGATGAGCTATTGAAGCACAATGGTAAGTGAGTGTGTCTGTGAAGGCAAGGTCGTGAGTTCGAGTCCAAGGCCTTGCTTTTTGCAATTTTTTATTTTTGAAAAAGTTAAAAACAAAGTTATAGAAAAGATGAAAATAAGTAATTTTAATAAAAGCTACTATTATTGAAACTCAAGAAATAAGCTGGAAAATGGCTTAAAAGACAGAAAAACAACTAAAACTATTTTTTTTTTGGCTTTTTCAAAATTTTAGAACTCAAAAAGCTGAAATAAGCTAAAACCTAAGAACAAAAAGCACTTTTATACTAATCCTAACCTAATAAGCTAGTTTAAATAGAAAATAAGCAAAGGAAAACAAGTCATAAGCTGAAAATCCAAATAAGCTCTTGGTACATTCTGCATACCAAACAGTCCAAATAGCTACTTTGGGCTTAAAAATTAGTACACAAATGGAACCTTATGAAAATCTAGCTTATACTACTAGAAAGCCTTACCTATAAGCTACTTAAAACAGTTCTCAAAAAGTATTTTGAAATTCATTTAAGCTGAGAAAAATCTAATTGAAAAAGTTGTATCTTAAATAATAAGTTTAAAGTACAAGCTTCATATGGTTACCATAAAATGGCTAAACATGTTATGATTTGGAGTTAATTATAAAAGATTTATTACTAAAAAAGGTTTGACACAAATCTTATTAAAATCTCCTAAAAATACTTAAATATAATAGTTAAGTACAAGCTTCATAAAGGTTAATCTTTTAATTATACTAATGGAAAAATGTGCAAGATATGAAATATATCTTATACGATTTGTTTCCATAAAATAGTTAATCTTATTTTTGTCATATTATCTAATATAATTAATTAGTAGTTATATAAAAAATTACCCGCAAATTATTTATTTTATTGGTAGAAAATATTTAAATGAACTCTAAAAGGATTTTAAACAATCTCAATGGGAATTAAAATACTGATCATAATGCACCATAACAAACATATTCGTAACTTTTTTGAAGCATGATAGACTCGAACGATCGAGAGGTGTTGATGAATGTATGCGTTGATGAGTTGTGGTCACGCGTAACTTGCACATTTTATGTTATGTATTACAAGTTACTTGTTTGTCATTATTAAAACCAAAGGACTTGTTTAGTTTAAATATCGTAATATTTGCACTAACAATTAGAATGAGAAACTCCCCTGATATTTTGCTTGGTAGATTCTCCATGTAGACTTAATGAGCAAGAATTCCAGATTGTAGATACTTCACCAACATTGTCGATTTCTTTGTAGCGAGGTCCTGTGCAAAATGTAGGAAAAACCATGCACTCATATCTCGGTACCTACGGTTAATTAAATAAAACAAACTAAACTGTACAGGAGACCATTACGCCGTATCCGTAAACTGGAATACGTCGTATTGAGACCTGTAAAAAGTATCAATACGTGTCACTATGCCGAATACACCGTATCATGTGCATGAATATGCCGTATGGACAGAACTGACAATAATGTTTTAAAGTACATAAAAATAAAGGACTGATAACGTCCAAACATTCAATACGTTGTATAGTATGGAGCGGATACGCCGTATTGATGTCTGGGAAGACAGACTCGATAAAAATAAATAACAATCCGGGTTGTCTCCCGGGAAGGACTTTTGTTTACAGCTAAGTCTTTAAGTTAGACTTTTTCTTCAGCTTCCTTCATTCGTCTCTAGTCACCATCTATCCTTTGTCCATCATGCGAAAGATTTCTTAGTATGCGCGGCATGCCCCTTCACTAGTGCTTGTTAAATCGTCGTATTCATCTTCCTTTATAGCAGCGTACTTCTCATCATCTCCGAATGAATACTTGATCATCATATATCTTTTAATTCGGCAAACCGGCAGCTCTTGAGTGGCATCATCACATAATTCTTTATCTTCATGTTCATTCTCATGTTCTCTTTCTTCACGATCACGGTTGGCATCATCATAGTCGTCCCAATTTCTCCAACCTTCATTGCTTAACTCATCATCATCGTCAATTATTCCATCCATGATAGCTTTATTTCTTAAAGCTTCGCCTTTCAGCTCGCCATCCTCCAAGGCTTCGTATCATTCCAAATCTTGGTAACGGAGTGAGTTTCTGTAACACCCCCCAAAATCACAACGCAACGGAATATCACTTTGGGGTGCTACTTCATAGCATAAAGTACAAGTTACAGAAAACGACTCTAAGTGAGACGTTTTGAAAAGTCAACCATTCGGTAATTTTTATATAATATCAGAGTTGCAACAAGTCCCATTTGTAATGTAATAGAAAACATTTTTAAAACGTTTGTCGAATGGTAATCAAATTATAAAGCCTTCAAAAATATTTATATCCACGCGACTCGAATGCTCCCAATACTCAGCTAGCAAAATAATAACCTGAGAAAATACATGCAAAAACTTCAACAATAATGTTGGTGAATTCATAGGTTTAAGTAAAAGCAGTATTGAAATAATTCAAGAAATATTTTAGTAAAAAAAGAAACGTTACAACATATAAAAGTATTAATTCCGAAATCCAAGTAGTGATTCAATAAATCAAGAAATATTCAGTAGTGGACCACAAGAATTAGGTAATAGTAGACTACGAAACAAATTCAGTAGTTCAAAACATGTATTATTGCACTAAGCTCATGACCCCGAAACCTTAACGTAACGCCCTTTGAAGTATATAGAACGTATGCCAAACATTCAAAAAGAATTCAACATGTTAAATGCGCCATGGCCAACTTGTGACTAGAAATTCAAGGCGGGAATTGTCAGTCCCGATAGATCTATCCACAACATTCACGCTTACTCAACTAGTAATTAACGGTTCATGATAAAAAGGACTTAATTGGCGTTGAAGGTACTTAGGAAATAATATTCATGCAACAATCTGGATAACATACAATTTGAAAAGCACTTGTGTCCAAAAGTAAAACAAATAATGTGTTCAAAACTCACGGTTCCATATATAGGTATTCAATGATCTTAAATCATGTAGTAAGCAAATCAAGCTTTAATCAGTTCATAAGAAAACAGCCATGTATTACACATGTTTTAGAAGTCATGTAGTAAGCAAGTGAAAGCTTTAGTAAAAATAGTCATGTAACGCTTATGTAGTAGAAATCAATGAGTTTACTTGGTAAAACGAGCATGTATTCTTAACCCGAAAACAGTTTATGAAAACCATTAAAAGAGAAAAGGTGGGGCTATGAACTCACCGAGAAGCAATGAAGTATCGAACGAAAAATTCAACAAGGAGAGAATGGCGACAACGTCTCACCCGCGACCTATAATGATGGTGCGCGTATAAGAGTATATTTATAAGAAAAATGCATAAAATGCATAAGTATGTAAAATATATATATTCCGACATATATGAAATCTTATATCGTAGAATCCATGAGTGCGCCAAACTTACTTATTTATACCCACTAAAATGATCCGCCTTATGATTAACTCCATTTTAACCCATTCCGACTAATATATAATTTTAATGAAAATTACCCATTTTGACCAATTATAAGAATTATGACATCTAGACGCGAACGAAAGTGAAAGACTCTCTTATTAGTTGCAAATTCAATTCTAGTTAATATATTTTACGCCTAATCATTTGCTAAAACACTAATTGATTAATCTTAAAAATTTCGCCGTGTTGACTTTTTATTATATATTTTTTCTTAAATCTGACCCGTCCAAAATGACCCGCTAAATCACATTTTCAAGACTCCGACTCTAAAGCATTTTAATGTAAAACGACATTTCGGACAACCTTTTAGTTTTAGCCAAGGCCCGAAACCCAACAGAAAATGACCAAAATACCCCTGCAAGTTTCTGCAGAAACTTTATTTTTCTAACTAAAATGTAGTATCTAATCCAAAGCTTTCCAACCCGTTAACACACGTTTTCAGCCTTAGTTATCCTCGCGGAAAGGTAAAACGGCATTTTAAACAACTTTTTAGTTTTACCCGAGACTCAAAACTCGATAGAAAAGGACGAAAATGCCCCTATATCAGATCTGATGCAAACTAAAAAAAAGAAAAACGCAGATTTTATTCTAAGCTTTTCGACCCGTCATTACGCATTTTTAGACTTAGTTATCCTCGCGAAAAAGTAAAACGACCTTCCGAACAACTTTCATGTTTCGGCCGAAGGCCGAAACGGACAAGAAAATGATGAAAATGCACTTTTTCAGATCTGACAGCAACCGATATTTTTAAACTAATGCAGAATTTTGGCGAACATTTTCTATACTTCTTTTGACAATAAAAACTTCGTTTTTGAGAGTTACGAGTCGTGCCTTATATCGAAACGAAGCTTGGAACGTCCTCTATCATAATTTTAAGACCAATTTTAGTTTTAACAATTTTGACTTTGCCGAAATAGACGCCCAAATTTTCTGACCTAAACGGGTAGCTTTAAACCCCTTCAAAACTTTAATTTCAAGCACCACAAATATCGCCAACACTCTTAAACTATCCTAACACCTATACTAATCATCTCAAACTAACCATGAACCTCAAAAACTTAACATGCAACACCATCCATGGATTCTCGACACAAAATCTAGTACATGCATGTAATATAAAAATCAAATCAATGAAAAAAGTTAAATAGAAGACTTACAACACAATGCAAAACACAAGACAATCAACACTAATAAACCCCTTTGGGTTTGATCGTCGGCCGAACACTACAAAGACCAAAACAATGCTCCAACTTGATTTTGTTACTTCAAATCTTGTTTACACAATCAATATCTAACCCTTGCTAATCCTATTACCTTTTATTAGATCAAAAAACCCTTTTAATCAAAAATCAAAAAAAAATCAAGAACTTGATAGACTTGATGCATGGTGTTTATTGTTGATAGAGAAGGATTAGGGTTTAGTTTAGGAGTGATTTGGGATTGATTGAAGGTGTTTATTGGGATTTTGGCAATGGTGATGGTAGTTTAGTTGTGGGTTTCGTTCGAATAGAGAAGAAAAGGGAGAGAGGACCAATTTTTTTTTATATAAGTTGGAATATGTGTTTTAAAAAGAGTCAAACCCTTATATACTTGGTCAACTTGACTAGTTAATTTCTAAGGGAGTGTTTGTTTTATTGTTTTGTAGGGGCAATTTAAAAGAAAGGGGTGTTTGGTTTATATGTTATGTTTATTTTGTATTTTTGTGTTAATTTTTTTCTAAAAAATTTATACCACAATATTTGATTTAAAACACTAAGTTAAAATATTAAAAAGTGTTAAAGTACTATTTTTGACACGGTTTTGGCAAAACGCGGGAAAAATCATAAAATACTAAAATAACAATAAATTGACTTCCGGAGCGAAATTTTGAAATTTTGATCTCTTAAAACGCTTAACGGATAAATATCTGAAGCACGACACGCAAATAACTAAAAAAGACGATTTTCACCAAATCGGCTAACAAATAAAACATAAATTTTTTATTCAAGACAAAAATAGGAATGGAGTCAAGATTTGATATTGACCGTAAAATACGAGATGTGACAGTTTCCAACTATGTAAGCTCCAGGTAAGTTTCCTCCATTACAATATCCATCATTCTTCCAACTACAAGTTGGCCATTCCGAACATCCACATTTATAATTAAAAGGTTTGCAATAATGTTCAACAGGTGTGGGTTCTTTCCATGCTCCATCATCCGTCCATGATTTTTCATCCACCCATGGTACATCGTTATTCCATTCATAAATCCAATCATCCTTGTATTCATCATAAGTCTTGAATCCCTCAATATCATTAGTAAGGACATCAGGATCAATTCATAAAAGATAATTAAACTCTTTGAAAGCTACGCACGTAGGTGTCTCAAAATCAAATACATTGGTCTCGATCCTAAAGATTTTAGCAACTTCGTTCTCATCATCGGAATCAGAGGTTTCTTCGTCAGTAAGTTCAACTTCATCATTTCCTCTAGTCCAATAATCCCATAATGCTCTCTTTCTAAATGATCCATCGTCTTATAGTTATAAAACTTTGAAGCTAACCATTCAAGAAATTCAACATCGGATGGATCATATTCCTTGTCGTCATCAGATCCATGTGTCATCGGTTGTCCCAAATCATCATCTTTGTTTAAGTCACATGGGATGTTAGTAAGTTCAGGAATTTCGACCTCATAAGTAAACAAGTCTTCATCCATTCTATTCATTCGGTTGAATTCATTGTGAAAATTTTTAAGTGATGTATTACTTGATCCAAGTTTCTCGAACTCTTCCTTGATTACCTTAGTCATTGTTACTAAAAATAACCAGAAAATTATCAGTATAACCAGTTGAAAAAAGGCGTAAATAGAATTTTAAGCTTTAAGTTCGAGTATGAAAAACCTCATAGTTACTGTATCAGACGATCGATACGCCGTATTCAATAGGTTTGAATACGCCGTATTAATCTGTTGAATGAATACGTTGTATTGGATAAGAAAGTTGGATACGCCGTATCCAATGGAAGTAGATATGCCGTATCAGGTTATCGACCAGAATAGTGTATTAGGAAAAACAATTAAAGCACACAAACAATTAAATTAACAAATATACAAGCAAACAATACACAAATATACAGAATTATACATTAATCTAAACTACACTAATCCTAAGGGTTAGATCTAATCTAATGTTAAAAACCAAAATATCAAATAAAAATCAAGATTAAATTTTCACTCCCCGACAGCGGTGCCAAAAACTTGATGTGTCGTCAGAATGGTTAAGATATTTATATAATTGACCGATAGAAATAGATATTGAAATGTCAAAGATAGAGCTAAGATATCGTAATTTAAACCAGTATTATATATATATATAAGATTATATAATGCAATCATGAAAATCAGAAAAGTAAGTAAGGATCAGGAATACGTCGCGCGCTGATAATCGATAAGCGAAGTGAAGATCTTGTAATTTTACCGAATGAAAGAAAAGAAAAACCATTCAAACTTTGTGTTTATAGATAGGTTTTGAGAAACAATGATCCAGTCCCAATAACCTAGGTCTTTGGTACATCTGAAACACCGTCCAAAATCAGGGCGCACGCAGCGGAAAGTCTAACAATGGGTGCTACGTCAAAGTACAAAAAATCAAGATATATAAAACGACCTTAACTGTGAACTTAAAAAATAAGATTCATCTCAATTCATTACCAAAAGAATCAGAGTTTTACGTTAGTCCCATAGTTTTTGTGATAAAAAGACATTAATATTTTATAAGACAAAAGTTTCATTGAATTTAAGAAAATCAAACATCCCTCTAATAGATATCCGCCACGGCTCATCATCCAAAGCTTATGCCTCAGTACCTGAGATTCTAAAACACATGCTAAAATAGTCACGACAACAAAATTGTTGAGTGAAATTATAGGTTTATCAGGAAATAGCGTAGGACCACATGAGCGATTCAATAACAATAGTAGCTACGCAAACACTATTTAACTAAAGTCTAAACATGTATTAATTGCCTAAGCTCATGACACAGAACTTAACGTAATAAACAGTAAGCAAACCAGTACGACGAGGTTTTGTGCCCAACACGGATACAGATGTTACAAAAACATCTTACTAAGTTTTCCTCAATACAGAATGTTGCCAACATCCTAACGATTTTTCTGTCAAATGTTAAAGCGTCAATGGTCAACTAGAAACCACAACCCAGATGGGGATGGGCAGTGAATCCCGATAGATCAATCCAGACCACTACTAGCGTATACCACAGCAGTATTTCTTAACGGTTCATGATAAAAACAGGGGACTTAGAATGGCAATACGGTAACTTAGGCAATAATGTATCAGAAATACATATACAGTTTTTGAAACACACTTGATGTATCCAAAGAAATCAAGCATGTAATCTCCCCCGTATTTAATAAAGAAGTAGTAGAAAATAACAGGGGCAACTGAACTCCCTCTAGTGAATGGTAATCAACAAGTATCACAAACATTTAAAAATTCGTGTAACCGCCTACGATCGACATGAGCAATCTCCTAATCCAGTATAGTCGTATAAGTTACTTAAAGCACTATGAATTATCAATATCTAAGGTTGTATAGCCAATCATACATCAGTTCGGGCTATCATAATTAGAGGTCTCGTGTAAGTGATGTATAAGGAGCAAGGACACCTTTAAATCGTAAATCCAACAACTCGTCGATACGCCACCACCGAATATCTCATTATTAAACTCCCTAGTAATATAGCACTTTGGATACTAATACCTACATATATTTCTAGTATAGCTATATCACCACTAATCATTTTAGTGAATCATAGTTAGAAAAGTAAAAACGTTATATAAAGTAATTACTTTAGTAAAACTGGCGTATCTTTCTCGTTTTTAGTCTCTGTTTCTTTCGTTTCCTTAACGTCCACGACTTCGTATTCTAAGACGAGTTTAACAAATAATACACATTTCAAAATTTGAGTTTTTCTGATGAATAGTGGGTTTTACTGTTCATAACAGTTATATATTAATTTTATAGATTTAAGTTATTCGTAATCTCTAAATGTGTAACTTATTCGTTCTTTAACTCCGTTTTTTAGCGTTTCTGTCGTGTACGCCTTCGTATTTAAAAGTTTCATTGATTTATTGATGTTATTAAAAGTAGACAGTTTCTGTGGTGAATATAACTTTGTATAAAAATAGTCTTTAATAAAAGTATTATATTTAAACGAAAACTTGAAATCGTCGTATATTTTTTCGTTATAAATCGTTTTCGATTTCTTTTCATTTTGGAATCGCGCCAGACATGTAGTATTTTATAAAAATAATAAAATGAAGGCTTTAATTTTTCGAATTAAAACAAACAACATATTGAATATTTTAGAAAAATATGTTTAAAAAGACAACAAAAAAAAAAAAAAAAAAAAACAGCCCCCACCCGCTCTCCCCCCCCCCCCCCCGGCCCCCCTCGCACCCCCCCCCGGCCCCACGCCAATCTTTATGGAGGGTTATCAGGCCGAGTTAAAACGTCTGTGACCACCCCAAGACAAGTTTTTAAAACTTTTTAGATCTCCTAACCACTACAAGAGTTACTCAAGACCAATATAACCCATAATTATCACATGTCCATACATCCATAAGGTATCTAGTCCATGATTAATCAACCACATAACACATGAAAAGGTTTACAAAGATACTATTAATCACAAGCAAAAATATGTAGTTAAACAAGTTTAAAAGTAAACCTAATGTGTGACTTCACATCTCACACAGACCCCTTATATACACATAAATGATAAATGTAAAGAACACGTAAAGCCGGGATTTACGATAACCATCAGTGGATCGAGTACTGAATGCATAAACAACAAAATATAAAACCCTATTTTGTATTAAGAAGTAATAACCAAAAGCTAGCCAACACCAAGAAATTTCCTAGGTTTCAAGAAACCCTAAAACTTAGCAATAACTTGATCTAACCAAACCTTGCAAAATTGTCTTAAACCCGAAAAAACCCTTACCAACAACCTCTTAGGTTATCATAGGAATGATGTGTAACAAAACACTTAGAAATATTAAAATATAAAAATTGTATGGATGGTTTTAGGGGGGGTGTTTTCTTTCTCTCTTGAGCCGTGGGTACTTAGAAGCAAAAGACAGCAGAGAAAAGTGAAGATTTCACCACACAAAAATGAAGACTCTGTCGTGTGTTTTATATCTCTCTAAGGCCCTTTTAGACTTCCATGACTAGTCAAATATAGACATAAGGGCAGTGGTCTAAGAAAGTCCATGGGTCTTGCGTCTTTTGTCAAAACTTGAGACTACAAGGTTCTAGTTGGTTCCCTATAATAGGACATAATCTCATTGTAAAATAGAGTGGTGATTTTAAAACCTAATATTTTTGTACTCCATCACTATAATACTCCTTGTAATACATACATATGTCTATGGATATATTTTGTGATTTATTGAGTATTGGGTAAAAAAGTGGGGTATTATGTTGAAGCGTAAAAATATCTTTGTGGTTCCCTGGGACATGTCCTAAAACCATAAAATTTATCGAGCACGAAACGTAACCAATACTCCTTCACAAAATCGTTTGTATATTATACAGAAATTGTTCCATTATTCTGTTCTAATTAAATCACAACCGCCAATTAATTCTAGCTCTGTTGTTATTTTTTTAACCGAGTACCACTAAAAATAAAACATAATAAGACTAAAATTATCTTACTTTAGTAAAAAATAATATATTGCTATCTCTTATAGACTAAAAACTTACTAGATATTCACGTTATTGATGTCCGGGTTACGTTTGAATTGTGATTCTCTTACAGTATACCCGGTCTGACATAACGTAAAATTAACATTAAAAGCAAACGTGAGTACCGCAGAAAAAAAATAGTGAACATAAATGTGACGTCGTTCCATACACTGATCAAAAAAACGAAATTGGTTACACGTAAAGGCTTATCATAACAAATCCAGATAACAACAAGCTTATAACACACCTAAATAACAGATTTCAATAAGCAAATAAGACAGAATCAACAAGCTAATAACTATGCTAATATTTTTGGTTTTTTATGATATTTAAGACAAAAGTAAGAAAACTAAGATCTAAGCTATCAATATTGAAAACAGATACTCAAACATACTTGATAAGCATTATAACAAGGCAATATAAGCACAATTAAGCAAGTAAAAGTAAAAATAAACAAAGCAATTATTTAAAAGCTAAGAAACTTGAATTTCTAAAGAATACTTTACCAACAAACCTTAGCTAAACAAGGCAATAATGCAGAGGAGCTACTCAACTAAGCTCCATCCCTCACCCACCACATCCCACCCGCCCCCCACACCCCACCCACCAGCTTCTTTCTGACAATAAAGCGGTGAGGTTCCAGATAACCCCATCCATTCTGGCTTCCTTCCAACACCACATAAGCAAGGAAAATTTTGAATCTGGAAATAAAGCGATAGCGACAAAAAACATATTATATTAGAAATAGAGCTTGAAAACTCATTGACATGAAATGAAAATCTGAATTTTATTGAAAAAAAAAATTTAAGGAAAACAAACTGAAAAGGAAATTACATTTAAAAGAAAATAACAAGCTGAAAATTAAAAACTACTCTAATCTACTCCTACTCCTAGTTACTCCTAATCTGTGAGTGAGGAGCTTTATATATAGGCTGAGAGAGAAGCTTCTAGTCTTCAAAAGCTCCTTTTGATCTTGACCATTGATTCCCTCTAATCATTGGATAGTATCTTTCATTCGTTAGATTAATTGAGTGAGCATACAGATTGCCAGCGTGGCATCTCGTGTGTCAGACCTTTTGTGCTTCTTTTATACTCACTTTAGTGCAAAATCCCAAGTCCTTGTGTGTTTCTTTCTTAAGCCCGCATGTCATTCTTGTAGGGATTGACCAATGGGAGCCTCTCATGACGTATTACTATGCCAGCTTGTCTCTAGTCACTTGAATTGTAAGGCCACGTCCTCAATTTCCATTTGCCCTTTGATTTGAGTAAGTGCTAAATCGGGGAAGATAATGAATAGTAAAAGGGAAATACGTGCCCTTTTTATTACTTTTTTATCCCATTTGATTATTTTGACCAGGGTGTTGGGAGGGTTGACTTGGGCTTGGTTTATGGGCCGGGTAAAGGGATTTTGGGCCATGGGTTTTTATTAAAAGGGTCGGGTTTGTTTTTGGGTTATTATAAAGGAGATAACGAGTGTTAACTCTTTATATATTAAAGATTTAACACCGTTAGGGATTAGGGACCATTTTTGCAATTTGGTTTATTTGAGGGGCTGATTTAGGGTTTTTGGGTTTTGTCTTTCTATGTTTGACCAGGTTTGACTTGTTGACCAAAGTTGACCAAGAGTTGACTTTTGACCATTGATAGCAAACTTCCGGCTCTTGTAAACTCTTTATCTGTTCCCGTGTTCGTGTTTATCCGGTTTTGACTGTTTTTTCGTGATTTTTGCAATATCCGTACCTACACAATCATAAAGACAAAACAAGCAATGTACAAGCGTTTTATGCACAATTTTGGTCTTTTAAGGATCACTTTGAGTATAAAACAGATATGTGTTTTCACACATATCAAGACACTATATGGCATTTTGCTTATTTGACAAACTTAAAATTTGAATTAGTAATTGAGACCGATTCCATTGGAAAGTACAATCAAAATCCTTCAATTTTTGGTTTTTGAATGATCGAAATCCGACGCACAATTGATTTTCTACGAATTTTTGAAGTTTGACAAAAACTAAAAATGCCACCGACGGATCTCATTGACGGATCCACTTTTGGTGGATCCGTGGATCGTAAAAGTGGTGAAATTTTGGCAGAATCGTTTATTTCACATTTAGACATATTATTCCCTTTGTATGGATTCTTTAAAGGACCTTCAAGCTATTGTAACACTATATATTTAACACCAAAACTTGTAAGTACTAAACAAAGAACTTTTCACATTATGTGTCGCTTGATAGAAAATTTTATACATGGACCGTACTCTATTTTTAAAACCACTTGTTTTGAAAACTAGAGCGACGAGGCTCTAGTACCAATTATGGAATCGTAAAGGGGGGTGAATATGTTTCCATTATAAAATTAAAACTTTTGTATCAAACAACCAATCAAGTTTATACTATAATAACTATACTAAAGAATATCAAACAAAGCATATCATCACAACACTATATATAACACAAACATAGATGCAATACGAATATAAATATAAAGCGATAAAGGAAAATATAAACGTAAAGCGATAAGTAAAAGGAAGTGAAAACCGGACACGATTATTTATAGTGGTTCGGCTACGAAGCTCCTC
Source organism: Tanacetum coccineum (assembly GCA_026074375.1). Taxonomy (NCBI): domain Eukaryota; kingdom Viridiplantae; phylum Streptophyta; class Magnoliopsida; order Asterales; family Asteraceae; genus Tanacetum; species Tanacetum coccineum. Next base: position 68,071 of record BQNB010005765.1, on the reverse strand, counting down.
TTCGCCCTACTCCACTCCTCGAGTACCCAACTCGAGAGTTACTTTACTAAATTAACAAGCTCTTTTTAGGCGGAGAAAAACCATACAATGTCGCTTACACTTTATCCGGTACTAATCTAAATACCGAGTCCTACTTTGAGGTAGATACAACCTAACGTCGCTTACACTTTATCCAGTACTAAGCTAAATATCGAGTTATTCGGGTGCAACCAAACCCGTTATGTTTTATGGCCCAACATAACAAACCTTGTATTTTAAGGCCTAAACACATAAACCACCTAACATCTAGTTTGTTGTATAATGGTTGATATACAAATGTGTATAATGATGATCCAAGACATAATTGTCAATTGGATGTAAAAGCCTAATCTAAAACATCAAGATCACTAAGCATGATGTTGTTGATGAAGATGACAAGTCTCTTGGCTTGTTGTGATAGATCTTCATATATGTAGGTATGTGGTGGATGATGATGGCAAGATCACTAAGCTTGCTTGAATGGAGGATCATGTAAAATCATGCTTGCAACAAATGAAAATTAGAAGCATTATGATCAAGGGTTATTGGGGGTTTGATGATATGATTAATTGTGTTTTTACATTATAAAAACTTGTTTATAATGATCCTAAATGTGTGTAATAATGTGGAAGAAATGTTGTGAAAATCTTGGGTTAAAAACTAAGCAAATGGATGGTATTTATAGAAAACTCAAAACTTGGCGCCAAGGTGCTACGGATCCAGGGGTGGTGGATCCATCTGCCTATTTAGGTGGATCTGTGAGCCGCAAGGGCCAATTTCAAAATTGTTTAAAATATTTTTAAATCTTTTGCTTAGATCCTTAATGTACTTATAAAATCTGATTAGATTTTGTTCTAGAAGAAAAATCAAGCTTATCATTAAAATAGTAAGATTTGCTAGATATGAAAATATCTTGTAAAATTTGTTTCCAAAAATGGTTAAACAAGAATAATTAGTTTTGTCTTTATTCTCTAATTATTTTGTCATATTATCTAATATGGCTAGACATGTTTTGATCTTCCAAGATTGTTTCTTAATATAGTAGATTTGTTCTAGTTAGTTAAGTAATTAAGTTTTGTCCTATTCTCTAATGTGATTAGTTATTTGTTAATCATTTTCAATTGTTTATTAAATGGGTTGATCATAATGCAACTTAACAAACATATTCATACCTTTTGTTGAAGCATGAGTAAACTCGAGACGTCGAGAGGTGTTGATGAATATATGCATTGATGAGTTGTGATCACGCGTAACTTACACATTTTACGTTATGTATTACAAGTTACTTGTTTGTCATTATTAAACCAAATGACTTGTTTAGTTAAAATATCGTAATATTTGCACTAACATAGCCCTTCGACAAATGACACAAACAATATTAGATTTTATTATTTTCAAATAATAAACTTGGTTTTAAGACATCTAAAACTTGGTTAGCATGATGACCAAGTCTGCAATGCCAAGTGTATTTGGGCATAAAACAGAGATTGTGAACCGAAGAAATCTTAAGATCTCTACCTTTCCATCAAAATAGTAAAACAACCAGATTGTCTACCAGTCCCTAATATTTTTCCTACTCTCAAATCCTAATTTTAAATATAGCAATTAACTTTATCAAAAGCAATTATCAACTTACTATCTCTAGTAACCTTTTGATTCGACATCAGACTAACACAATATTTAGAAACCACAAACACATCAAATAGAGTCAAATAATCAGTTAAAGGCATATTCCTAATTTTAGTTATATTAGCCTCGGTGCCATTAGGATGAGACACTTTTACTTTAAGATGAGAAACATCAATCATATTAACAAGAAACTTATCAGTATATGTCATGTGTTGGTTAGCCCTAGAATTTATAATCAAAACCTTAGTCTCAAGCTTAGAATGAATCATACCGCTAGAACAAAACTCTTACATTCAATTAATGGAAAGGGAGTCATGCCAATAAGGCAGGAACAAAACGCGTTGATGAGTTGTTAAAGCTTGAATTAAGAATTATACCTGACATATTGGCATGACTCCTTTTCCATTAATTGAATTGTCTTTGATAAGAGAAATAAGAGTAGACAGTTGTTCATTATTAAAACCAGAAGAAAAGTTGGACCCAACAAAATTGTTAGATATATTTTGTCCTTTAAAATTTTCTCTGGCCTTCTTTTTTTCAAAATCAGCAAGATAACCACTTAATTTGAAACATCTATCAGGAGTATGACCATTAAACCCACAGTTTTCATAGACTAAAACAAGACCCTCAACAGTCATTTATTTCCATTTTCATTTGGTCAAATTATAGTAGGTGGTCTAATAAAATTAACAAAGGTTTGAGGCCTTTTAAAATTTCCTTTACTAGGGACATTACCATAGAATTCAAAAGTCTGAGACCTTTAAGAGGTTCTAGAACTACGGCCAAAACAATCCTGTGAGACTCCTCACTGGAAATGGTAGCATAGGCATTCCGGACATCAAATAAAGGATCTTTAGATAGAATTGTACTTCTAATTTGCATGTATGGATCATCTAATCCCATCAAAAACCACATTAGTCTCATTAGTTGATTATGCTTTTTAAAGTCCTCAACAACATAAAAAGTACATCTAGATAATTGTATCAAAGCATCAAACTGTTTCCACAGAGCATTTAGTTTATGATAGTAATTAGCTATAGATGACTCATTTTAACTTAGAGAGTTTATTTTATGATGCAATTAAAAGTCACAGACCCATCAACCTTATCATGAGTCTCTTTTAATTCATCCTAAATATGAGAAACCCTTTTTGAAAATATATGACTAAGATATAGTTCCTCAGATATAGTATTTAGAATCTAACCTAAAATAATTGCAATAATTCTATCCCATTGTCTGCCTAAAACCTCGTCAGTATTAGACCTTCTAGATGTTACATCAATAAAACTAATTTTATTTTTACCCTCTAAGGCAAGAAGCATAGTACAAGACCACACTTGATAATTCTCAGTTCCTTTCACTTTTATATACACAACAATCAATGCAGTAAAGTCATTAGGATGCAAATGTAATGGATGACTTATGTCCAACATACTTATTAAGGTACATTCTCAACATCATAATGTACATAATTTTCATACTCATATTCTCCATCTAAATAACCATGCAAAGACATGATGACAGATAATGAAAAACCATATTCTACTAACATATGAATGAAAAATAGACAATAAGATCAAGTCAAGAAATTCACAAGCTTCCTTGCCACTAAAGTGGTAGGTCAAGGGCCGATTGACTTGATCAAACAATTAAATAATACTCCTCAAGACCAAAAACACAATAAAACCACCAATCAGTATCTAGAAACTTTTGAATAGTGTCCCAAACTATCCTCCAGCAGACCAATACAGAAAAATAAAGGCACGAATTAAAAGAAAGAGTGTCAGTGTTGTCACCGAGCATGCAATCAGTGAAAAATCAACGAAAGATTTCCTTATTACCCTTTGATTCTCTTGGTTAAAGTAAAAACAAGAACCCAAAATCTTTACTTCCAAAGTTAATCAGTAGACAAGCCATAATTTTAAGAATTAGGCGTTTTACCCTAAACTTTCCAGGAACCAAGCAGATCACTAAAATAATCAAATAATAAAAGTTAATTAATCACCAGAAGCCTTCTTAGAACAAAACCTCTAAATTTTTATCAACCCTAATTTTTTCAATAATTAGGCATTTTTTCAAAAAAATTATTTATCCAAATTAAAACCAGATCTGTCATTTAATAGTAGTTAATTAACCAAGAACATTTTCAAAATCAAAAAAATCCCAATAAATTTATGAAACACTAATTTTATAAATTTGATTTAGAGTAAGAGGGAAGACCTTGCTCTGATACCATGAACAAATTCTAAATCAAATCAATATTTATTTGGGTAAAGGGTTTTCTCGGTAAATATATTACTCCAAAAATGTTTAAGTACAATAGATTTGGGTGAATCCTACATCTCAGCCCGTTACATAGGCGAAAGCTAACATAACAAGCACAACTACTCCAATGAAGGATACTACTATAACTAGATTACAATTGACTCAACATAAATCAAAATGAATCTATTTCTTCTTTTGACCACAGACCGTGGTATCAAACTCAACAAACTATCATACATGTCATCATCACAAGGGTCGTACTCATCATCCCGTTTTGTTTTCCTCCATTGTTCCCATAAGCTATTGGTACCATAACCACTATCACTGCCACATTTTAAATCTATTGACGCCATAAAAGGTGTGTGTTCATTGAACACCTATTCCACTTCACTATAACTATCCGCGTTTACTATAGAACCAACCTTCGGTAACGGCTTCCCGCCATCATCTACAAGAAGAAGTTTCACTTTAATCAATTGTCTTTAAAATTTATCAATCCTTTTTGCTATATGGGTAGTACTAATACTACTAGATTTGACCCCCTCCCCATCCAAACTTGAATTCCCCCCCCCCTCATTTGTACCTAAGTCATCATCATTTACAATCGAATTAAGCGTGTCAAATGGATTTAAGTTACTAACCTCTTGTCTAAACACTTTAGGTTGCTTCTTTTTACCACTAGTACTGGCTCCATTCTTATTACAAACAAGTTTGTATATTTGTTTAGTTGATTTAAAACTAACCTTTGGACCAACCAGAACACCTCTAGTAGCTTGTCTAGGATTATTTAAGTTCTTCACCACATCCGAGATGATTTTCTTAAGACACTCATTCAAAATGTGTCCAAAAACCTTGTAACTCGAACACCTGGGAGGTTTCCACTCATACTCAACACGTATAGTGTACATATTGAACCCATCATCAATAAGTTTTGGCATAGCCACCACGATAGTATCTTTCAACTTCTCATCAGCTCGCAGTTCAATCATTGCTCTAGCATAGTTTGACCTACCCCATGATTGCAGATAAATGTCAAATGTATAGGAATCAAGCATCAAGGGAGTACCTAGTTTAATAAAAATGATACTCAAACCATCTTCACTAATGTATTTATAGGGACACCATAAAATTTAACCCAAACAGGAACATTACCAACATCTTCTTTTTAAAGTTCGCATTCGGATTCTACTTTTTCAGAATAAATAGATTAATATGAATAAACCATGGACCATTCTCCAGCATTGCATCCAATCCATCCTTAGAGCTAAACTGAAAGAAAAATAACCCGTTAGATGAGTTCAACATTAATTTAACCAGCCATATTTACTCCAAGTGTTTCTGACATAGTTAGCAACAACATGGCAAGCTACCCATTTTCCCAAAAAGAAAGCATAAGTTGTATTAGCAAATCTTTCACTAATAGCTCGAATAGACTCAAATAGTATAGCCACATCAACCCAGTTTCCTATCGATGTAATTAAAGTGCGAAAATTCACACTTTTCCTACTTGGTTCACGAGTATATAATTTAGCATACGATGTAGGCCCCAAACAAACCGGTCCAGAATTATTAAGATCATTAGTGGGCGAATCAGTAACATTTATCGAAACAAAACATGTGCTTGGATCAGTATTACTAACCAGTGTCGAACACAGTCCTATGTTCCTTTCCTACATAATATTATTATTCCTAGAAGCAAACACAGGCTCGTATGTAGCAAACGATACCTTTACTGTATCATTACCCAAACTATTATGTTTATCCTTCACGCCTCTCCATCCCCCACCCTCTTTTGACTAAAAAACCACATTCCAGACCTATCACATAGGTAACCTACATAACTGGTAGCAAACAACCAATAGCAGAAATCAACTTCAACAACCTTGAATCCTACTCAACCAAACACACCAGTATCCGGAATTAGAACCTAAAATGACTTAGGGTCGAGTTAGGGTTATTAGCAATACAACCTTGAATCACACTCAACCAAATGTGTTGATCCCCTTTTTACAGATCTTAGATTAGCTTGTTAAAGCTTTAGTTATCTTAGATAAATCTAAAACAACTCTGATAGAAACCCTGAGTAATATATAAAGATTATGCGGAAACTAATCTTTATACACCAGAAGAAACAATGTAACAGTAATACAAGAACTTTCTCTAAACTTTCAATATATTGAATGATTCACAAAACAACTATATGTTTTGCCTAAATAACTATGACTTTTCTATCTTGGATGCGTATATCTAACTATGCCGTAAGGGTTCCTTTTATACACCAAGGAAACCCTAATGGGCTTACAAAACGCGTTAAGTGATCATGCATATCTATTCCTAATATAACTCATGCATATCACATAAGCAGTACTAATGACTTATTTTATATTCTTCAATCTTCACTAGCAGTATAAATCTTCAAGTAGCAGTACTAAGTCCTTTGAGCAGTATGAACTTGTAGAAGCCCTTTAATTCCCAACAAAATGCACCACCAACAGGAATTTAACCTAAAATGACTTAGGGTCGAATTAGCGTAATTATCATAATGAGTAAATCAATCAATCGCAGTAAATCACACTCTAAAACAGAAGCTTATGGATTAAAAAAGAGAGACCACGTCGAGATTCAAACCCTAAGCGGTGTGGATTAAAAACCCTAAAAACGACAAGTAAATAACCTTAAAACATAGACAGACTAAGAACGATACTTTACTGATGGTTTGCAAAGAATGATAATCACAACAACGATCGATAATAGCTAGTGATAGGATTGAAAAATATTTTGCAAAGTCGATCAAGGTTAGAGTCAGTTATCTCCAAAATCAATAAGAGTTCTTGAATCAACAGAAAACAACTCACAACAACTAAGATCACAAGTCTTAATCTTAATCAAGATAACCAAATCAACCACCACTACTATTCAGGTGTAGCTCTATTACCTAATCAGTAATAGTTCTATTACAAGATCACAACTCAAACGATTATAACTTTTAGTGAGAGAATGAGATGAGAGCTTTGTGAGTTTAAAGAGAGAAACATATATTAGGGGTATGACCAAACTGAGTCATAACCCAACTTATATAGCCCAGCTTTGAAGTTTCACCAACATGCTAAAACACCCCCTTGGTCTCTTTCCAGCTTGCCCTTGGCTCTAAAACTTTTTATTAAGCTTAAACTGAGAATGCAGAAATGACACAGTTACTCCCTCAACTTTATATTACCAGAATAAGAATAAAAAAATTTAGAACGGCAAAGATTATAATTTTAATAGTGATTCAGATTTGTACAGAATATTATTTCGAGATAATAAAATTTATTCATTAAGAACAAGATTTGTTGATACAGGATTCAACTTATGCATAATGAATAAGTTTTATTATCTCATTAAGAAAATAGTTTTCTTATGGTAAAATATCATTTATACTCTATAAATATAGATGTCACATAAAAATTTAGAATGTAATTAGTTTAGAGAAGATTTTTAGTTGACATTAAATAATTGATTAGTTCGGTTTTATCTTAGGTTTTCTTGATCACTATAGTGTTAATAATACAAAATCTTTTTCAAGACTGTGTCTTGTGTAAGTTGTGTGCAATATGATTTGTATATCATTATTTAAAGTTCTCTTATGTTTGGTTGCAAAAATCACGTAATCCAGTTACTCACTTGATAGACAATTAAAAATGGTCTAGGTCCTTCAGTCCTTGTCAAGAATTGAAACACAAGTTTTTCCATGAAATTGATCTTAGGCTAAACGTAATGGGACGACCTTTTGCGGCCGGTCGTCCCATGTGACAATAAAAGGGACCTGGTCACTCCACTACGCCGACCGAAGCAAGACATGGTCACCCCCAACCTTTGCAAAGTTAGGGTCTTCTGCACGACCTTACAATTGGAGGAAGATTTCGTATTAAAAAAATTAACTCTTTCTTTTATATTTTTATTTTAAAAAAAATAAACAATCCCCCATTCACTATAAAATCTCACTTTTTATACCATTTTTAATCACAAAACACATACATTTTATACACTTTCATTATCTTTTTTAAATGGCTTGTTCGATACCACATAGCGACGATGAAATCCAAGCTTTGGTTCAAAAACAAATTGACGAAGATATGGTTCATCAGAAAGCGATTCTGGATTTAGCCTTAAAATTTGATAATGCATGCACAACTAAAGAAGATCTTAGAAAAGCATACGAGAAATGTAATCACATTCCACAAGAGAGCCGTGCTTTGATCGACACTTTCTTAAAAGAAGGTTCTGATAAAGATTACGAGCTAAATCTTTCTATGTACAGAAAGGCGGCAAAACTAGAAAAACAAATGAATGCTAAGTTAGCTTGGATACATGAAAAATACAACCACCGCTCAGAAACCCATATAGGTGGTTCGTCATCACAGACACATGAGATTGGTGATGTATACCTTACTGCGGAAGAGTTACATCAACTACATCTAGATGAAGAAGCCTTAAGAGAAACACTAGAAGAACAAACAATGGATGAAAAGGCACGGGAGGAGAAGATTAGGCAAAAACAAGCTGATGATGATGAATACTTTATGGAATTTGGGGTGATGAGAATTGATTCAGATTACGAGTCATCAGATTAATAAACTAGAAACTATTTTAGTGTAATGTTGTTTTAATTTAATGTTTTAAATAAAGTATTGTATTTTAAATTCCGTTATTATATTTTCAAATTTTGAATTCCAACGGCTAGTTTTTCGTTATAAATACCCCCACCATCTCCTCATTATATCACACAACTTCTTATCCAACTATCCAGATGGATTCCAATTTCACTAACGAAAATGATCCATGGGAATACAGTCTTGATATAGACGATTCTGATCTCCATTTAACACATGTTCTGCGTTCGTCTAGTAGCGCACATGTTGAACCATCTCCATACACCCCAAATCCAGTTACCATAATACCCGGTCCTGCGGGTGTTGTTCAGCTCTCTAATAGCATATGTGTTGAACCATCTTCCTCAACCCCAAACCCAGTTAGGATAATACCCGGTCCTGCGGGTCTTGTTCAGCGAGCCAAGCTGCTTAAAGAAAATGTATTTATTCTTGATCCGGATGGGGCTTTAATGTCGACACAAGAATATATGCAGAAAGTTGTTGAGGATGTGGGTGAGGATGCTGATTTTAACAGTGGGGCGTGGGTTAGCGCCACTAACTATGTGAATGCTTTTGGTGGCACTGTAACTGGATGTTTGGGAGACATCGACAACTTTCTTAAAAAGGGAAAACTTGAACAAGTTGTTGCAATAGTGAAGTCTTGTTCTCCGAATGCTCTTGGAGATTTAAATGTGACTCTGAAAGATCTATCGGGTACAGTACCTGGAACAATACACTACAAAGTCCTTGATGTGGGTAGTTATGAAAAGGATATTACAGTAGGAGCTGCTATGATACTTGCCAATGTCTCAGTTTTTACTCCTAAACCATCAAAGCATTACCTTAACATTACAAAAAGAAATGTGGTTGAGGTTTTCCGTAAGGATACGGTTTCATTAGCTTAACATTATTGTTATTCAATTCCGTAATGTAATTTTCAATTTCGTAATGTAATTTTCAATTCCATAATGTAATTTTCAATTCCGTAATGTAATTTTCAAATTTGAAATCAAACAACTACTATTCCAACGGATACTATTCGAACTATATGTTTTAAAACGTATCTGTGTTGTATTTTTAAATTCCGTCAAGTTCATGTTTTTTATTTCCGTAATTTTTTTCCGTCTTTTCTTCCGTGTATTTTTATTTCCGTATTTTAATTTGTAAAATGTTTAATTATTAATGTAATGTTTTTTTTTCATTATGTAATTTTCAATTACGTTAATGGTAATTTTGCAAATTTGAAATCAAACATACTAACTATTCAACGGATACTATTCGAACTACGATGTTTTAAACGCTAATATGTGTTGTATTGTTTATAGATTGCCATCAAGTTCACTGTTTTTTTTTTTCCGTAATATGTTTTCCGTCCTTTTCTTTCCCGTGTATTTTTATTTACATCGTATTCTTTATTTGTGAAAAAGGTTGTTAAATCATTAATGTAATGTTTTAAAAATATAAAAAATTGGCTGTTGTACTCTGTGGCGTACCAACTACAATGCCGTTTGGTAAATGTGTTGTCTAGAGAGAGAAAGCTGAGCTTGACGCGATGTCGCAGGTGTATCTTATGCGGTCACTCACTATCAGTCTTAAACATGATTAATTCTTTAAATTTAGAGTATATGTATATTATTACTATTTATATATATATATATATAATATATATATATTTATATATAGTATATACTATACTATTATATATATATCTTTTATATATGTGTGTGTGTTTGTGTGCTTTGTGTGTGTGTGTGTGTGTGTCTTTCTGTGTGTGTGTGTGTGTGTTCTCTCTGTGTGTGTGTTGTGTCTTTTGAATATTGGGGAGGGGATACAATAAAAAGGGGCTTAAAATAAAAAGTCTAGAAAGCCACCAGATTGCGCCATGTGTCCCCTCATCTCCCTTCCTTTTTTATAATTATAGGGGTATTTTTGATATTCTAACTTGTAGGGTATATAAAGTTTTATTTTCCTCTTTGTTTTTTCTATTCTCTCTTCTAGCCACTTGTTTACGTTTTTTTACGTTTCGTCCGTTTTTTACCTTTTCGTCTGTTTTTTTTACATTTTGGTCTGTTTTTTACGTTTTCATCTTTTTTTTTTACGTTTTTGTCAGTTTTTTTACTTGTCGTCCGTTTTTTACGTTTTCGTTAGTTTTTTTTACGTGTTCATCTGCTTTTTTACATTTTCGTTTGTTTTTTTACGGTTTCGTCTGTTTTTTTACGTTTTCCTCTGTTTTCCAGGTTTTCTTTTGTTTTTTACGTTTTCGTCCGTTTTTTTTTACGTTTTCATCCGTTTTTTAACGTTTTCGTTAGTTATTTTACGTTTTCATTTGTTTTTTTACGTTTTCGTCTGCTTTTTTTTACGTTTCCTCCGTTATTTAATGTTTTCTCAGTTTTCTTACGTTTTTGTCCGTTTTTAACGTTTTCGTCAGTTATTTTACGTTTTCGTCTTTTTTTTACGTTTTCGTCAGTTTTTTTACGTTTTCGTCAGTTTTTTTACGTTTTCGTCAGTTTTTTACGTTTTCGTCTGTTTTTTAACGTTTTTGTCAGTTTTTTTAAGTTTTCGTCTGTTTTTTACGTTTTCGCCCACTTTCTTCATTTTTGTCTTTTTTACGTTTTCGTCAGTTTTTTTTACGTTTCGTCAGTTTTTTACGTGTTTCGTCTGATTTTTTTACATTTTCTTCTGTTTTTTACGTTTTCGTCCGTTTTTTACGTTTTTGTCTGTTTTTTAAGGTTTTCGTCTATTTTCTACTTTTTCCATTACTTTTGTATATTTTACTGCGTTTTAGTGCATATTTTAATGCATAAATTTTAATGCATTATATTATATATTTTACTGCATCACAGTGTAAATTTTACTGCATTAAATTGTATATTTTAATGCATCACAATGTAAATTTTACTGCATTAAATTGTATATTTTACGAGCATCACATTGTAAATTTTACTGCGTTGTATATTTTACTGCATCAATTGTAAATTTTACTGCATTAAATTGTATATATTTTACTGCATCACGGTGTATAATTTACTGCGTTAAATTGTATATTTTACTTCATCAGTGTAAATTTTACTGCATTAAATTGTATATTTTTCAGCATCACATTGTAAATTTAACAACATTAAATTGTATATTTTACTACATACTGCATTAAAATTGTATATTTTACTGCATCATAGTGCAAATTTTACTGCATTAAATTATACTGCATAAAATTGTATATTTTATTGCATCACGGTGTAAATTTTACTACATTAATATGTATATTTTACTGCATCAAATTATAAATTTTACTACATCACGGTGTAAATTTTACTGTATTAATTGTATATTTTAATGCATCACAGTGTAAATTTTATTGCATTAACTTATGTATTTTACTAGCATCACATTGTAAATTTTACTGCATTATATTGTATATGTTACTGCATTACATTGAAAATTTTAATGCATTAAATTATATATTTTACTCCATCACAGTATAAATTTTACTGCATTATATTTTATATTTTAATGCATCGCAGTGTAAATTTTACTGCAATAAATTATATATTTTACTAGCATCAACTGTAAATTCAACTGCATTAAATGGTATATTTTACTGCATCACAGTGTAAATTTTACTGCATCACATTGGAATTTTTACTGCATTAAAATGTATAATTTACTGCATCAAATTGTAAATTTTACTGCTTCACGGTCTAAAATTTACAGAATTAAATTGTATATTTTACTTCATCAAAGTAAATTTTACTGCATTAAATTGTATATTTTACTACATCACATCGTAAATTTTACTGCATTAAAATTGTATATTTTACTACATCATAGTACAAATTTTACTGCATTAAAAAAAATCAAACAAAAACGTAAAATAACAGACGAAAACGTTAAAAATCGAACGAAAACGTAAAAAAACAGACGAAAACTAAAAAAAACAGGCGAAAACATAAAAAACAGATGAAAACGTAAAAAAACAGACGAAAACGTAAAAAACTAACGAAAACGTAAAAACGGACGAAACGTAAAAAAACGAACGAAAACGTAAAAAAGCGGACGAAAACGTAAAAAACGGAAGAAAACATAAAAAATAGACGAAAACGTAAAATAATTGACGAAAACGTAAAAAAACTGACGAAAACGTAAAAAACCGACGAAAACGTAAAAAACTGACGAAAACGTAAAAAAACTGACGAAGACGTAAAAAAATGGACGAAATGTAAAAAACCTGACGAAAACGTAAAAAAACAGACGATAACGTAAAAAAACTGACGATAACGTAAAAAACGGACGAAAACGTAAAAAACCTGACGAAAACGTAAAAAACAGACGAAAACGTAAAAAACTGACGAAAACGTAAAAAAACTGACGAAAACGTAAAATAACTGACGAAAACGTAAAAAACAGACGAAAACGTAAAAAAATGACGAAAACGTAAAAATACTGACGAAAACGTAAAAATACTGACGAAAACGTAAAAAAACTGACGAAAACGTAAAAAAACTGACAAAAACGTAAAATAACTGATGAAAACGTAAAAAAATATTATATATCGTAGAAAAACGGAGAAAAACGTAGAAATCGTAGAAAACGGATTAAAATGGATGAAAACGTAAAAAACGTACAAAAAAGAATAAAGACGGTTGAAAACGTATAAACCCAGAAAAAGTATGAATTATTTAATTATTGTAGAAAGAAGTGAGAAGAAGAGGTAAGAAGTGAAATATTTTGTCTGAATTTTTGAAGAGGTTAGAAGTGATTTTTACCACTTATCTCTGCAAAAAAACAAACAAAAAACGTCTGAGAGACTGCAGACATAAGTGGTGAAAAGAGGTTAGAAGAGGTTATTTGGAAAAAACAAACAAAGCCTTAGGCAGATTGATACTTGGGCCCAGTTTTGGCAGATTGATATTTAATAAGCCCAAGTGTTTTAAGGATTTTATAAGCCTTGTCTTCATGGCTTATTGGGCTGACTTGAAATAAGACTTTAATTATATCACTCCAAGTTAAAATGTCAAAAAATCACTCATGTAGTGATAAAAAGGAGGGGTGATGACGGAGACACATGCGCAATCTTGGTGGCTTTTCTCTAGCCTTTGTTTATTTTAAGACCCCTTCTCAATATTTCCCTCTCTCTCTCTCTCTCTCTCTCTCTCTCTCTCTCTCTCTCTCTCTCTCTCTCTCTCTCTCTCTCTCTCTCTCTCTCTCTCTGTCTATCTCTCTCTCTCTCTCTCTCTCTCATACTATACACACGGTTCTTTTCAGAACCAAATGAATATGAACAGAACTGTCGTGAACCATTCTTGAGCTTTTGATCAAAGATAATCTAAGGCTTGCAAAATAAAGTGGCTTTATTGGTAAAAACATTTAATTAAAAATGATATAATTTTTATTAATCAACTAGATGGCCAATTGTTTGGAACTTTCCATTTTGGTAATACAACACGAATCACCTAAATATGGGTTCAGTTATAATTTTATTCAAAATCCCTACCACAACCACTCTACACACATCTAGTCTCTCTTCTATTTTTCTAGATCTGATCGGCTTATATTCTTTTACAAGATCGTCAGAAAAAAATATCAATTAGCTATATATAAAATAGAAGTATCGAGTATGATAATGTTACTATTGTTGGTGTTTCATTTCGTTTCGAATCTCGCATATTGCAACACAAAATTGATTTTTGATCTTCGTATTTTCAAAGGTAATTTGCTTTATCTTTTGATTAATAATGTTTTTGTTTTCCTATTTTTGAATTGTTTCGAGAACCATATTGAGTATGTTTCGGTAACTTATTGTTTTCAATGTGGTTGTTGATTGAAATCTGGTATTTAGAGTTTCGGATCTATTTCGGATCTTTAGTGGTGAACCATGGTGTTGGATCTCTTTTATGTTTTTAATTATTTCACTGATATTCGGAACATACCAGATATGGGTTGTATGGTTCTCTGATCATTTATCTTTGTTGGATCTCTTTTGTTTCAATTATGAAACAAAGTACTCGACTATATTATGAATTACGAGGTTAGTTTTTAAAAAAATGATACTCATATCAATTAACTTTATATTCTTATAATGATCTCTTTCTTCTTATTTTTTTAACTAGTGAGATATATTGATATTGGTATGTTTTTGAATGACTTTGCTCATATGATAAATTATTACTTGTAGTTTTAATGCACATGTATTGACATTGGTTTCAATAACATTATACGTTTGTTTCAATGAAAGTTCAAATTATTCTTATTATTTTAAATACATTACTTGTCTCATCTATTAGGAAACGCATGAAAGCAAGCAAGTAATGTGTGACACCTTGACAAGATCTTGTGCTCCACTTTGATAAGGTATTGTTTTTTATGTTTGGTTCTCATATATATATATGGTAATTAATGTTTAGTTGCAAGAATTTAATAGATCAGATGGTAGTGCGAGTTTGGCATCTCCATGTTATATCAAAAATGAATATGATTAAATAAACATAATTGTGTGCATATATGTTTTTAGATTGATATAAAATTAATGGGATGTCACATATATGTTTTATTGTTGATATAAAATCAATGGACCGATTCATATGTGCTTTGTGGTCGATATAAAATCCATTGAAGTGTGTGCGTGTGTGTTTGTTAGTTGATATAAAATCAATGGACCGATGCATATGTGTTATGGTAGATATAAAAATTAATACGAGGTTGTGCATATGTGTTTTATGGTTAATATAAACGTGTTAAAAGTTTGTTAGTTTAGATTTGTATTATTGTGTAATTTTTTCCTTTTGTATTAGTTCTATTATTTGTTATATTTTTGATGTGTAATGCTTTATTGTTACAGAGGCAGTGTTCCTTCACCAATACCATCATTTTTTATGTTGAACATGCTCACGCTATAACAAGAAGCTAAAGACAAAGCCAAAGTAAACACGAACAAATCTTAGTGAAGATATGCCAAATCGTGTTAAAGATGTAGTCAAATTGAATTTCTCCTTTTTAGTTTTGTAATTCTTAGGTTTTATAAGTGACATAGGCTATTTCAATTTTATATGTTGTTTATTTTATTGTAGAATTTAAAGAATAAAAACATTTGTGCATTACCATAACTTCATATATTTTTTATATTCAGTTTTGTTACTCATTTTTTATGTTGAACATGCTCGCGCTATAACAAGAAGCTAAAGACAAAGCCAAAGTAAACACGAACAAATCTTAGTGAAGATATGCTAAATCGTGTTAAAGATGTAGTCAAATTGAATTTCTCCTTTTTAGTTTTGTAATTCTTAGGTTTTATAAGTGACATAGTGGTATGTGCTTAATTACACATACCTTTTTCCATTAAAAACGGACTTAAAAGAACAAAAACAGACGAAAACTGCCAAATATATGTTTGTTTTGCATTTGTGTTGTGCAGGAAACGGATATCTCACAAAAGGACAAAAAACAAAGCCAAAAACGACAAAACTGGGCACGGAATGGAATAGTGTGGAAAGACAAAGCCAAATCGAAGCCAAAAGTCAAAAAAGTCAAACAGTCAAAGTCAAAGTCAACAGAAAGTCAACCCCGTGAAGCTGAATCAGGAAAATGTAACTTGAGGGACCAAAAGTGCTTATACGGGGTCCAAAAATGTCAATTCTCCTAAGTGTAATACAAGAACGAAAAAGACTACAGGGCTCTTCTGAGACTTTGCCAATTTACTTGAGAAATAAACAAGTGAGGGGGTGTAATATTTTCTATTTTATGTTATTTAACAACTTTAATAACATTCCATTATTTTATTTTCTAGAGTTTTCAGCGTTCGCCTATTTGTGTATTACTTTATGTCTCACTTTAGTTAAATCGCCGTAAAATCTATAAAATCATTTATCAATTCATGATCAAGTGTAAACAGACATCAACAAATTAAAGTTTAACATCAAGCCTAAGTGTTATATGATTATAGGAGAATAATTTATAACTTTTCATTAATTTATTTTTTGTTGGTTACGCGTAAAACGCTTAAGTTCGCAATATAAATTACATTCGTGTCCGTACCCGGATGGGGAAGCACCTTTACACTACCATTCACCAAACAAGAATACAAATTTATACCACAATACATAATTGAACTTATATCAAATTCTTAACAAAATTAAGCTTATGGACGGTTTGTGTACTGTATATCCACTTCAGCATTCAATTTAAATCCAAGCTAATATATCTTAACCTAACAAGTACTTTACAGAATGCAACAACTTTCTAAACATTGGACTTGTCAATGATCCGTCCCCCCTCTCCTCACATGTTATCTGCGTACTCCCATCTCCTAAGGAGGAGCGAGAGCATTATCACACAATTGTCCTATCTAACCCTACTTCCTCAACTAAGTTAGTTTAAGGTTCTTTTAAACCATGGATTGGTTCTATATATATTAAATGCAGGGTAAGTTAACTAGTGCATTATCATTACACATATCCGATTAACTAGCAAATTTAAAACAAGAACACCTCTTACCACTAACACATAAAACCCAGGCCACATTTCAACAATTAGGGCTTTTATTGTTTATTTTTCCTATCCAAGGACAATCCAAGCATTCAAGTGTTCATTGTAAGCGTTATCTCAAGGCACTATCTTAAAGGTGATTTGGCGAAGAAGTTGGTATTCGGGTTTTATCAAGCGATTTATCATAGAACTTATTTAGGTTTTTTTTTTTTTATTAGGCGTTTTTGTTATGAAGGCTTGCAATTGGGAGTTTACATCATGTGTTCATCAATCCTATTTGGTCTTACTATAAGGTCTATTTAAAGTATATTCATGTTCATTTATAACATTTCCTGATTGTTTACATACTTGTTGTGTAAGTTAATCACCACCTAGATTCATTTGCTTAAGTTTATATAAAGTATTTGATGATTTCATTGGAACAAATGACTATGCGGACATTAGAGGATCCCTAAATTACATGTTAGATAAGTGACGGTTTATAACAGTCTATGCCGAATAAATACTAATGGTGCAAGCGTTCTTAAATAAAATGTTGTAGACTACCCTTGTTTTATTAGAAATCCCTAATCTGTTTATTTTTTATAGGTCCTATTGAATTATCGAATTCGATACCATAAACCTTATGTTTTATATTGTATAAAAATATAGATGAACACTATTTACAAGGATCGTGAGCATGTAAGGAACTCGAAAAACGGAATTATAACGAACCAAGTACGGAATTTACAAGTTATATCTATTAACTTTATTAAATAATAATTATATAAACTGTGAATGAAACGTAAAGTTAATGTTCACCGAGGTTCTTTAAAAATTCATAAATCTAACTATTTTGATTAAATTTCTTGCTACTAATACGAACACCCACGGACATAAAGAACTCGAATAAACGGAATTAGTACGAAACTAGTTACGTATATGTATTAATACAAGTTATCTATAACTAATTCTATATAAAAACAATTTTTTATAAACTGTTATATGAATAGTATAATACTTCTGTTCATCATGTGGTTTAGAATTTCATTATAAACGTATAATTATTTTGATAATTTTTCTTAATACTAATCCTTTCAAGGACATAAGGATCTCGAAAAACGGAGCTTATAGACGGAACGAGTTATGATTTAAACAAGTTACACTTATCTGTTAATGTTTATAAAATATAATTTAATATGTAAATGTGTTATGAACAGCTAATAGTTACTCTTTTCATCGTGGCGTTAAATCTTATTAAATATGATATGGTTTAAACTTTATAAATATGATATTTTGATAAATTATTTTAATACGGAGACGTGGACATAAGAAACGTATAAAACGGAGTCGAAACGATAAAGATATGAAGTTTTAAAACTCGCGCGCATTACTTTTATTTTTATACAATCTTTTATGAAACAATTAAATTAATAATGACATATCATTATTAAATCATACATTTTTACAAATAATGCGTTAGTAAATAAAAATAATATTTTCTTTACAAGTACAAGTATATATGCTTTAATTTAATAAAGTACGAGTTAATTATTGTTTTAACTTTTAAAGAATTAATAAAAACTATTAGGTGGTGGTGTAACTATACGACATGTGATGTTTTAATTATATGAAATACATTATACTCATACGGCCTATAATTAATTAGGTTGCATTCAAATTGCCGAGGCGATTCACTCATTTGATTTAGATAATCAATCATTCACTTACGGTGAGTTCATAGCCCCGCTTTTATACAATTATATTGTTTTACAACTTTGGGGTGAGAAACATGCATTGTTTTACATTTGGACGCAAGTACTCTTTTAAACATATTACGAGTTGGCCTAAGTAGCTAAACCCACTATTGCCCACTATCATGAACTGTCAATTGCTAGTTAGCGAGCGCGAATGTTATGAATAGATCTATTTGGGATTGACATCCCCGTTCGGGTGAGTAGCGCTCATCAGTTTCGACAGTACTGAAACAACGAACGTATACATGTCGGAACAATTTGGATGTTGCGGGTTGAACATCTACATGGGCACATTTAGTGCATTAAATTGCATACATATATGTCGAGCTTCGGTGTCATGAGCTTAGTGCACTCGTAATTACTTTTAAGATATTGTATGTGTTACATGTCTTACATCGGAAATCTTGTGGTCCTATTTTATACATTTACTAAACCTGTGAATTCACCAACTTTATGTTGACGTTTTAAAGCATGTTTTTCTCAAGGCAATAAGTAACGAGAAACAAGGATACATTGGTGGTCATCATTTGTTGGAGTCATTATATAAAATTGGATGCATTACATTTTGGGAATATTTGTTATGTATCTTAAAATCTTTACTTCTTTCATGGATGAACTATTTAAGCTCGGCTATTGTAACAAACAAGTCTATTTAATCCAATGTATCAATTTTAAACGACTCATATAGAGGTCGTTCTCATATCTCGTGCTGTTGATCTATGAAGTAACACTCTCCAACCCATATTCCGCTGCGACCCATTTTGGGGGTGTTACAGATTGGCATCAAGAGCCTAGGTTATAGAGAACCAGGTCAAATGTTTTTACTTGGGACTTAAACCATTTTCAAACATTGCACATATGAAATTTTTTCGGGACACATACACTATTGAGTTGCATTAGTTGGTTATGCTATATGTTTCATGATATGTATACATGTTTATATTATACTACATATATACTATGATGGTCTTATATAATATACTTATATAAGTTTATTTATCTTCCTGCAGTCATGTCTTCTGCATCATCCGCTGTCACCTATACCTCTGTGTACACTGACTCTGAACCAGGGAGAGTCTTTTGGGGAGCCGATGAGGAGATACCCGATGGAGGTTGTACCAGCTATCATCGTATAGGATTAACGATGGACTTCCCATGCAGCCAGTAGACCCACCATCCCCTGACTATGTGCCTGGACCTGAGCACCCATCATCCCCTGACTATGTGCCTGGTCCTGAGCACCCACCATCACCCATTGAGATACCATATGTTCCCGAGCCTGAGTACCCCGAGTACTTAGTACCTTCGGAGGATGAGGCACCCATGGAGGACCAGCCTCTACCCGCTGATGCTTCACCCGTAGCCCTATCACCAGGCTATGTACCTGATTCTGATCCAGAGGAGGATCCAGAGGAGGACTCCGAGGAGGAGCATGCTGATTTCCTGCTGACAGAGGGGATGTAGACGATTAGCCCTCCGGTTATGACACTGATGATGATGGATGCTGATGATGATGAAAAAAAATTGAAAGAAAAAAAAAATGATGACTTTCGAGACGAAAGGATAGGAGGAGGAGGATCGCCTAGCTCCGGCCGACTCTTCTGCTATACCTGTTGTTGACCTTGTTCCCTCAGCTGGGGATACAAAGGCATTTAAGACTGATGAGTCTGCACCTACACCTAGAGCGCCTCAGATTATGATTCCTTTTGCCCAGACACGTCTCCGTAGGGCACGAAAGACTGTCAGACCTAAGCCACCGATGTCAGCATCCATGGAGGCACGCATTGCTGAGCATGCTATCGCACTTACACCACCACTACCTGTTGCATCTCCACCATTACCCTTACCATCACCACTCACTACTAGTCCTACTGATGCAGGGGCACCATTAGGCTATAGGGCAGGCGGGATCCGAATGAGAGCTGCAGTTGCATCACCACCCTCATTACTTCCATCCACTTCCCACAGGACTAATGTTCCCGAGGCTGAGATGCCGCCTCGGAAGAGAGCTTGTCTTACTACTCCTGCTCCTGGATATGAGATCGGGGAGAGTTCAGCAGCTGGTGCCGCGAGACAACCAAGACCTACTCAAGAGGCCGACACTTGGGATGAGATTGTTGAGGCCATAATGAAGATAGCGCCGACCACCTTAGAAGGGGTCGACCAGAGAGTGACAGAGCTTGATACCACTGTTAGGCAGAGGACTGAGGAGTTCAAGGTACGATTTGAGGAGGCACATGATGACCGAGCGTATCTGAACGCTCGAGTCAACTCACTGTTCAGAGATAGGCCATACCACCGCCACACAGCCTTGGCCTTGGATAGAGAGGCGGTATATGCTCGCATAGCATGGACTAGTTCTGAGGAGAGGAGTGCAGCCATAGAGGCACATGTTAGGACACTGGAGGCACAGGTTGCCACATTGATTGCTCGGACCTCATCACTTCAGACTCAGTTGACTACAACACTTGGACGTATTGCGACACTAGAGGCTAGAGACCCAGAGCCTCAGGATGGGCCAGCTGAGACTGGCAGCAGCTGTTAGTCATGTATCATTTGTAGCTATCCTGTATAGCCTATTAAGTTTTATGGGTTACTCCCAGCTAATAGGCTGTAAGGACTTTTGTTTTATCTTTTTAGCTATCATTGTATGGCGTGTTAAGTATTATGGGTGATCCCCAGCTAACACCGCCTTAGGTCCATATTTTCACTTTTTGTATCTCATTGTACTGAACATGTTGTAATCAGGACCACCATGTATGATTATTGATGTTGTTGTGTATGGATGTTGATTTATTTATGTCATTGTTGGTTTCACTTTCGGTTGTATATTTCACGGTGGATTGTGATCTCATTTTATTTATTATGCATATGTCATGTTGCGTTTATGATTGTATGAAATCTGACGTGTATTATAATTCTTGTGATTTTGAAGAAAATGCCACCAAGAAGAACCACGAGGACAACACCCGCCACCACAACCACTCCTACCACAACTGTCACTGATGCTCAACTCCAAGCTTTAATCGATCAAGGCGTTGCTGCTGCTCTAGCAGAACGCGATGCAAGCAGGAGCAGAGACGGCGATAACAGCCATGGTTCAGGAACCGGTGGAAGAAGGCAAGTGCCTACTCAACGAGAATGCACTTACACTGATTTCTTGAAGTGCCAGCCTATAAATTTCAAAGGCACCGAAGGAGTCGTTGGCCTGACCCAATGGGCAGAAAAGATGGAATCTGTTTTCCTTATCAGCAACTGTGCTATTACAAGTCAGGTTAAGTATGCATCTTGTACCCTTCAAGGGAGTGCCTTGACGTGGTGGAACTCGCACGTAAGGGCTGTCGGACAAGATGTTGCATATACAATGCCATGGACGGCTTTGAAAAGGATGATAACAGATAAATATTGCCCCAGGGGCGAGATCAAAAAGCTGGAATCTGAGTATTGGAACCTAAAGGTGAGAGGTACTGATTTGATGACTTACAATCAACGATTCCAAGAGTTGGCACTCATGTGTGATAGAATGTTCCCTGAGGAATCAGCTAAAGTGGAAAGGTATGTCGGTGGTCTTCCCGACATGATTCATGGCAGTGTTAAGGCATCAAAGCCTCAGTCAATGCAAGAGGCAATTGAATTTGCTACTGAAATGATGGACAAAAAGATGCTCACTGCAGCTGAACGCCAAGCAGAAAATAAGAGGAAATTTGAAGATACTTCAAGGAACAACCAAAACCAACAACAACCATTCAAAAGAAACAATGTGGCACGGGCTTACACTGCTGGGCCTGGAGATAAGAAGCCTTATGGAGGAACCAAACCTCTATGTACCAGGTGCAATTATCACCACGATGGGCCATGTACTCAAAAGTGCACTAACTGCAAAAAGACTGGTCACTCGGCCCGTGACTGTAAAGTTCGACCTACTGCTAACAACAACAACAACAACAACAACAACAACAATAACCCAGAGGTACAAGGGACAAATCCCACGAGTTATCACTTGCTTTGAGTGTGGATTGCAGGTCACTACAGGAGTGACTGACCCAAAGTGAAGAATGGCAAATCAAGGGAATCGGCTGAAATGGTAAATGCTGTAGCAAGGCTTAGTTGTGGCTCTGCTGGAACTAACCCGAACTCAAATGTTGTCACGGGTACGTTCCTCCTAAATAACCGTTATGCTTCAATACTATTTGACACTGGTGCCGATAGAAGTTTCATATCTACTGCATTTAGTACTTTGATTGATATCATCCCAACTACATTAGACCATGGTTATGATGTTGAGTTAGCTGACGGTAGAATAATTTGGGTTAATACACTTATACGGGGTTGCACTCTAAACTTTCTAAATCACCCGTTCAACATCGACTTGATGCCCGTAGAGATGGGTAGTTTTGACGTCATTATCGGTATGGACTGGTTAGCTAAATATCATGCCGTAATCGTTTGTGATGAGAAGCTTGTTCGTGTTCCCTTTGGAGACAAGACTTTAATTTTTCATGGTGACGGAAGCAACAACGGTCACGAGTCCCGATTGAACATCATCTCGTGTACCAAAGCACAAAAGTATTTGCTGGAGGGATGTCCTATCTTTCTAGCACAGGTTACTATGAAAGAGGCGGAAGACAAGTCGAAGGAGAAGCAACTTGAAGAAGTACCAATAGTTCAAGACTTTCCTGAGGTATTTCCCGAGGACTTGCCGGGTATCCCACCAACCCGCCAAGTGGAATTTCAGATCGATCTGATACCTGGTGCTGCGCCAGTAAGCTTCGAGCACACCTTATCGACTGGCCCCGCCCCCCCCCACCCCCCCCCAAATCCGAGATGATGGAGGTGTCCGACAAAGGCTTTATAAGACCCAGTTCCTCACCTTGGGGAGCTCCGGTCTTGTTTGTCAAGAAGAAAGACGGATCTTTCCAGATGTGTATTGACTACCGGGAATTGAATAAACTGACGGTAAAGAACCGTTATCCACTTCCCAGGATTGATGATTTGTTCGATCAACTACATGTTAAAGATATCTACATCAAATGATCGACCTGAGGTCGGGTTTATCATCAACTAAGCTAGTTCGTTGAAGGAAAGATATCCGAAGACCGAATTCAGAAACTCGGTACGGACATTATGAGTTTCAGTTATGCCGTTTGGTTTGACTAATTGCACCTGCTGTATTTATGGATCTCATGAATCGGGTGTGCAAACCATACCTGGATAAATTCGTAATTGTCTTTATCGATGACATTCTGATTTACTCGAAGAACAAGCAAGAGCATGCAGAGCACCTAAAGTTAATCTTGGAGTTGCTTAAGAAGGAACAGTTGTATGCCAAATTCTCTAAGTGCGGAATTTTGGATCCCTAAGGTCATAGTTCATTGGCATGTGATCGACAGTCAGGGTATTCATGTGGATCCTGCCAAGATTGAATCTGTCAAGGATTGGGCATCTCCTAAGTCTGCAACGAAGATTCGTCAATTTTTGGGCCTAGCAGGCTATTACGAACGATCATGACAGGATTCTCGAAGATCGCCAAGCAATGGACTTAGGCTGACTCAAAAGAAGATCAAGTTTGACATGGAGTGATAAAGGCAGAAGCAGCTTTTAAATTGATAAGCAAAAGTTTGTGTAGTGCACCGATCCTAGCGATTACCCGAAGGAAATGAAGTACTTTATCGCTTACTGTGAGATTCATACAAAGGATTAGGCGCGGTGCTATGCAAAGGGAAAAAAGTGATTGCTTATTGCATCATGACAACTAAAGATTCATGAGAAAAAAAAAATATAAAAAAATTACACCCTCTTGATCTGAGTTAGGGCGCAGTTGTGTTCGCTCTTAAAGATCTGGAGGGGGCTTTATCTGTACGGGACAAAATGTATGAGTGTTTACTGACACAAAGTTTACATACACATCCTCGATAAGAAGGGAGTTAAACATGAGGACTGCGCCGTTGGAGGAACTGCGTAGTGATTTTGGATTGCGAAATCCGCTAGTCACCCAGGAAAAGCAAATGTAGGTGGCCGATGCGTTGAGCAGAAGGAAACGAGTAAAGCGTTGCGGGTTCGGCCTTAGTTTATGGGATATCGTTTGGACCTTCCCAAGCGGATTTTAGAGGCTCAGATTGAGGCATGAAAAACCAGAACCCTCGAGTCTGAAAGACGTAGGCGGTATGTTGAATTGAGAATTCGATATGACCCAGAAAAGCCAGGAAAGAGAGTGGAAACCGCGTGCGGACGGAACCTTGTGTCTAAACAACAGAAGTTGGTTACCGTGCTATGGTGACCTAAGGGCTCTGATTATGCATGAGTCTCACAAGTCGAAGTATTCTGTTCACCCGGGTTCCGATAAAATGTACCAAGACATGAAGCAACTGTACTGGTGGCCTAACATGAAGGCTGACATTGCCACCTATGTTAGCAAGTGTTTGACGTGTTTAAGAGTCAAGGCCGAACACCAAAAACCATCTGGCTTACTGGTGCAACCAGCGATTCCTCAATGGAAATGGGAAAATATCACCATGGACTTTGTCACCAAGCTCCCAAGAACGCAAAGTGGAAACGACACCATATGGGTAATTGTAGACCGACTCACTAAGTCTGCACACTTTTTACCAATGAGGGAAACTGACCCTATGGACAAGCTAGCAAAACTGTATTTGAAAGAAGTGGTCACAAGGCATGGGATACCAGTCTCGATCATTTGTGATCGTGACCCCCGGTTTACATCAAACTTCTGGAGGTCATTTCAGAAAGCGATGGGTACTCGGTTGGACATGAGTACGGCATACCATCCGGAGACTGATGGACAAAGTGAACGGACCATCCAAACCCTTGAGGATATGTTACGCGCTTGTGTGATAGACTTTGGGAATGGTTGGGAAGGACACTTACCGTGATTAAATTCTCGTACAAAACAATAGCTACACGTAGTATTAAAGCTGCCCATTTGAGGCACATTTATGGCCGAAAGTGTGCGGTCACCTGTGTGTTGGCTGAGGTCGGAGATCGCTCTGCTCACCGGTCCAGAACTTGTTCATGAAACGACCGAGAAGATTGTCCAAATTAAGCAGAGAATGCAAGCTGCTCGTGATCGCCAAAAGAGTTACGCCGATGTGAGGCGTAAGCCTTTAGAGTTTCAAGTTGGTGATCGAGTTATGTTAAAGGTATCACCTTGGAAAGGGGTCGTACGTTTTGGAAAACGGGGAAAGTTGAACCCGAGGTATATCGGACCTTTCAAGGTGTTAGCCAAAGTGGGAACCGTTGCTTATAGACTCGAACTACCTCAACAGTTAAGCAGGGTTCATAGCACATTTCATGTATCCAATCTAAAGAAGTGTTTATCTGACGAGCACTTGGCGGGGCGTTAGGATGAAATAACATTGATGATAACTCCAATTTGTTGAAAAACCAGTGGAATTTCTTGGAGGTGAGTCAAGAAGCTTTTTTTTTAGTTAAGGCGAAGTCGTATTCCCATCATCAAAGTTCGATGGAACTCTAAGAGAGGTCCTGAGTTCACGTGGGAACGCGAAGATCAGTTCCGAGAAAAGTATCAGCACCTCTTCACAAAAACCGCACCCTCGAAGAATGTTGCATCTTGGGCCTTGGGACAAGGCTCTCCTAATGGGTGGAGACAGTAACATTTCTCATTTTCAGATTATTTTCAACTTTAATAAATTCCATTAATTATTTTTAGAGTTTTACGCATTCACTTTTAATTATTATCTTATAGTTAAATCGCGGTTCAATGTAAACGGACATCAAACAAATTAAAGTTTACATCAAGCAAGTGTTATATGATTATTAGGAGTATAATTTATAACTTTTCATAATTTATTTTTGTTGGTTACGTAAAACGCTTACGTTTCGCAATAAATTACATTCGGTCGTACCCGGAAGCACCTTTACCTATCTACACTCTTTAACAAATACCACGTTTTACCAATACTCAAAATTTAATTATTTTTCTCTCCTATATCATATTAGAACCGGACTTGAGCTTTTACCCATGAATTAAATCATTTAATCTTTGTAAAATCCTTTTTACAACTTGTAAATCTTCACCATTTGTACTTTGGACCAATTACCTAAAGATTGGCATGTCCATTGGTACCCTAAACCCCCTCAAACCGTGGCCTCCTCCTTGGAGGAGGAGAGACTCTTACAAGGTTTGTCCTTTAAACCAATGAGCTCCCATGTTTCATTTAGGTACTCTCCATGGTTTTTCTACTTCCTATATAAGCTAAGCCCTATCTCCTTATAACTCATTACACTTTCAGAAAAAGAAAAATCCAAGCAAACTCTTCTCTTTTCCATCTCAAAACCTACGGCACACCTTAATCTTTTAGGGTTCCATTTTTCTTTTGATCAAGGTATTCCAACGCATTCAAGCTGTTCTATGCTAAGATACCTAAGACTACTCAAGGTGTTGGGAAGCTTGGATTCGGGTTTAACAAGGATTATCAAGAAAAAATATTTAGGGTTTTCCTTGGGGTAAGGGTTTTGGTTTTGAAGGCTTGATAGTGGTTTACATTCTCGTGTTCATCATCTAGACTGATTCCTATAAGGTTTATTTAAAGTTTTCAATACTCGTTTATTAATTTCCTATTGTTTCTATATTTGTTGCATTAGTTAATCACCACCTAGTTTTAATTTAAAGTTATATAAAGTTTATGATGTTTTCATATGGACAAGGGACATGGACATTTAGAGGACTAATACCTGTAAATATTACGGTACAAAACACTTGGAAAAAAATAATGGTGCAAGGTTCCTAAATAAATGACTTTAAACTACTTGTTTAATTAGAAACCCTAATTATGTCATTATATATACTTTTGAAATTCGAAATATAAATCATATGTTTTATATTTTATAAAAATAGTACTCTTTAGAAGGATCGTGATGCATGTAAGGAATCTCGAAAAAACGGGGATTATAACCGAACAAGATACGGGAAATTACAAGTTGTATTTAACATTGCTTTATAAAAATAAGTTTATAAACCTGTGTATGAACAGTAATTTTTACCTGTTCATCAGTTATTAAAAATCTCATAAATCTATAATTTTGATAATTTTTCTTTTAATACGAAACCCCAAATTTTTTTTGTTAATGGACATAAAGAATCGGAAAAAACGGAATTATAACGGAATAAGTTTCGTAGTTTACAGTTATATATATTTATAATCTATAAAAATATTTTATAAATGCTGTGATAGCTAAATACTATATTCATCTGTGGATTTAAAATTTTTATATATTTAACATTTTGATAAATTTTCATTAATACTAATTCTAAGGACATAAGGATCTCGAGAACGGAGGCTATATGAACAGTTATGATTTAAACAAAGTTACGTGTAATTACAATTTATAAAAATAACAAAACAAAAAAAAACTTTTTTATAAATGTGATGAACAGTTAAAGTTACGGTTCATTCAGGGGGGGTTTTATTTTATAAACGTCATGTTTTGTTATTAATTACTTTAATACGGAGACGTGGACATAGGAAACATATAATCGGTTAAGGTCGAAACAATAAAGATTTGAAGTTTAAAACCTCAGCGCGCATTACTTATATTTTTATATAAACTTTTATAATATATAATATTAATTTAATTATAAAATATCAATTATTAAATCATATATTTTTTCAACGATGCATTTATTAAACGAAATAATATTTTCTTTCGGACCCATAGTACGCACCCTTTTATTTAACAAAGTTCGAGCTAATTATGTTTTAACTTTTAATTAATTAATTAAAAACTATTAGGTGGTTGATGTAGCTATGCAAATGTGATGTTTTATTACATGAAAATAACATTATACTCATACGCCTCTAATTAATTAGGTTGCTTTTCAAATTGCCAGCGATTCACTTCATTTGATTTAGGTAATTCAATTCTTTTACTTTCCGGTGAGGTTCATCGCCCCGCTTTTATACTAACTATACTTGTTTTGCCGACTTTGCGGGGAGAAGCATGCATTGTTTTACATTTGGGAGCATATGTAAGTACTCTTTTAAACATATTACGAGTTGGCCTAAGTAGCTAACACCCACTATTGCCACCCTCTATGAACTGTCAATTGCTAGTGACTAGCGATGCGCGGAATGTTAAATGAATAGATCTATTTGGGAGGATTGACATCCCCGTTCGGCGTGAGGTAGGTTCTTCAGTTCGGAGGCTTTTTCGAAACAACGATAGTATACCATGTCGGAAACTAATTTGGATTGTTGCGGGTTGAAAATCTACGCTTATGGGCACATTTTAGTGATTTAAATTGCATAATATATGTCGAGCTTCGGTGTCATGACTTAGTGCACTCGTAATTACTTTTTAGTATTTGTATGTGTTTCTTGTCTTACTTTGGATATCTTGTGGTCCTACTTTATATATTTACTAACCTGATGAATTCACCAACTTTATGTTGACGTTTTGTAAAGCATGTTTTTTCTCCAGGGTCAATAGGTACCGAGAACAAGATACATTGCCGTGGGTTCATTCATTTTGGTGTCATTACTATAAAGTTTGATGCATTACATTTTGGAATATTTGTCAATGTCTTAAAATCTTTACTTTTCATGTAAAATGACATATTTAAGCTTCGGCTATTGTAACAAACAAGTCTATTTAAGCCAATGTATCAATTTTAACGACTCATATAGAGGTCGTTCTCATATCTTGTGCTATTGATCTATGAAGTAACACTCGCCAACCCATATTTCCGCTGCGACCCATTTTGGGGGTGTTACAACACCGAATTCTCAAATGATATCTACCACCAAAATTGATAACACAAGCCCTCATTATATCTTCCAAAGTCTGAATCATATGTTCACTTTGTCCATCCGCTTGAGGATATCCAATCGCCTCTCTAACACTTTCTGCAGCATCTGCCAAAACCACAAGGTAAATTATCCATCTTAATCTGAGTTGACCGTCACCAGAATTCCATTCCTTGCCATTATCTCATGAATATAAATCCTTGCCAACTTCACATCTTGAAATCTTCTTGTATAGCTAGAAAATGAGCTAACTTGGTCAGTCTATCGACCATCACCCAAATCACATCGTACTCACTACTTTGACCTTGGAAATTTAGTGATAAAATCCATGGTGATTCTTTCTCATTTTCACTCAAGTATCTCAGGCTGTTGCAGCAAGCCAAACGTCTTTGACATTGCAGCTTCACCTCTTACAAATCCACAATTGCTAATATGGTAGCTATATCCTTTTCTACAAGTGGCTACCAAGACATGTTCTAAGGTTATAGTACCGTCATTTATCCGCGCTCCAGATGTACAATACCTTGATGCATAGGCATCATCAATTACATTTCCTACCAATTAGAACCTAATTCGATCCATAAAGTACAAACTCCGTTCCTTTTATTTCATTGTTGATCTAAGACCATGTAGCCTTTCTAAGAGTAATGTTATCTTGTTGAACGCCTCACTTTGGGCTACCAGTATCATTCCTTTTTTTTACTCGTCTTGATTTCACTCTCTTCTTTCTACTCAACGCCCTCACCAATACATTCCACTTTATTAGGAGTATAACCAATCTTTCTTCAAAGTCTGAAGAAAAGCCTATTTCTTGTTCTACGCTCCACTCATACTTCTGATTCCTCTCAGTTAGGGAAGTAAGGGGGTTCAACAATCTTAAAAAAATTTAGCGATGAACGTCGGCAGTAACCTGCCAATCATAAGAAATAATAATCAATTCCTCACTTGCCTCACTCTACTCGAATTAGTCATAGTGAATACGTTTATGGTTGACCACTTAATTAGTTGACCAGAAAATGCACTTCTTCCAACTAAAACTCACACTTAGAAAACTTAGCATACAGCTTCTCCTTCCTTAGTGACTCTAACACTAACTTAAAATGAACTTCATGTTCCTCCTTCGATTTGTGTAGGCCAGAATGGTCATCAATGAATTCGATAACAGACCTACCTAAGTACGATTTGCAAAACCTGGTTCATTAAGTCCATGGAAAACGTGGTGCATTGAGTTAACCCCAAAAATGGCATAATCGTAGACTAAATGTCTTGTATCTTGTTTCGAAATGCGGTTTTCTTTTTTTTTTTTAGAATGCATCCTCATTGCACTAGTAGGCTGATGGCTAACTGACCGAAAATCTATCTTTAAGAAAGGACACGCTCCTTGTAACTGATCAAACAAGTCATCAATCCTAGGGAGTGGATAACGGTTTTTAACAGTTAATTTGTTCAACTCCCTATGATCAATACACATGCGAAAAGAACCATCCTTCTTCTTCATGAATAACACAGGTGCTCCTCATGGAAAATGACTAGGTCGTATGAAACCCTTGTCTTGCAACTCTTGAAGTTGTTCAGATAATTCTTGCATTTCCTAGGTTTGTAGACAATTATGGAGGACTTTACGCACTTGCGTCGATCCATGACTAAATTTATGCGAACTTAATCTTGTCGTCGTGTAGTGGTCATCGATAAATCTTCAGGCCAAACAATCAATAAAATCTTGCTACGCTCACGGTATATCCCTTAATCTTCGTTTTCCTCTGACAGTTTTCGACGATATATCCTCAAGAAATATCACTCAATTTCGGTTCATCTTCCTTTGTGTTCATTAAGGTTTTCATGACTCCTTGAATACGTTCACTATGAACCCGAACTATCTCATCACCTTCTAACGGTATCCTAACCACCTTCTCATGACATACTATCACAAACTTCCTCTTGGATAACCAGCCCATTCCCATAATCACATCAAAGCTTCTACGACTCAACGGTATCAACGAACTCTAAAGGTTACGAACAATCGAATAGGATAACAAACGAATATCGAGTCAAAGGCTAGAATGCATATAGGAGATTCCACATATGCAAATAGACGTGGATCAAATGACATAAGAATCTTTGAAGAAAGGAATACATATATGAACCAAGTGAAGCGTAAACGAAAGAAATTCAGCAGGCGTTACCCACGACAAATAAACACATAATCAAATTATCAATACAAAAGACGGAAATTCTTATACCAATTATTGACTTTACTCGAAAGGCCAAATTAAATAATGTTTTTACAAAAATCATTTTAAATTAAGAAAGTCACTTTAAGTAAAAAATTATTTTAAATAATAATAAAATTATCTTAAATGTAATCTTTGAAAAATTCATTCTGATTGTCATAAAAATCTAGAGATGGTTATCTAATCGTGTATCGTACATTACCACTATGAATCACTTTAAACTTGCTTTTTATAATAAAATAAAATCTATTTACAAAAGGATCATTTTATACACAGTATTCTCCAAACACCAACACAATACTTCTAAATGGTATTCATAATTAGACATTAATTATAAAATATGTTACTCAAATAAAGGACACCATAATACCAAAAGGGAACGTAAAACACCATACAGACCCTAACATAATTCTATTGTTTGAAATGAAAGAAAATACCAGGACCCATATACTCAAAATAAAATCAAACGAACTCGTACAGAAAACTCATGCAAGAGTTACTTACCCAAAATATAAAACCCAAAAGAAAACGTAAGGTCTTATCCAAAATAACGATCAACAGAGCAAACCTAAAAGCATCGATACTAACACGTCGCCAACGGGTTACGAAAACCAAGGGATATACAAAGAAGGGAGAAATGATCCACACTAATATGTTAGGAACAATTAGTGCTTAAAAGAAACCTTTGATACTCATACGAGTAATCAATACAATGAAAGAACTAACGAAACGCGGCTATATCCGAAAAAACAGATTCCGAACAACCAATATACATCGAGACGTCGAATAGGAAAATCAGGTATCCTTACTAACAAAGTACGATGAAGGGATGCTAAGCTTAGACTTAGGAAATCCGAAACAAACAACCGAGCAAACAAACAACCTCTATAATAGCAATACTAGGTATCCGCAAATAGTAGATAGAAGGGAAACTTACTATCTATACATCTCAACTTAACATATCATCCAATTAGGGTAAGAGAATAATTCTTTACCCATACCATCATCCTTATCATGAATACACATATCAATAAAAAAACATATTACACTACCACCTTACATTCAAACACAAATAAATGCAATCATGGTCACAAGTCTACGTGTGTGATGCCTTTATAATTATGTTGGCCACCATAGTTATAAGTGCCTCCTTTCACACGTGTACTTACTTCTAAGATAACCCATATCAATCATAATTCACATATAAGCACATATACCACATTGCAAATCTTAAACCACTTAAACTTAACACATAAAAGATGCTCCATCAAATAACTACTTACTTATATCAAATTGAAATTGAAACGACATAAAGGAATGAAAATCTCGCAACAATTCCCAAAATACGAAATATTTGAAATAAATAATCAATAACAACATGACGGGGTAAAGGACGGGATAAACTTATGCTGGGCCTCGCTTGGGTTTGACTTTGCCTCCGCAAGAATCACCCGACTCCGCGGGTCCAGCCCTATTACACGAATTCGACAAATGATCAACTATCTTATCTCATTCGATTCAAGAAGAGGCTCTTTATAACGCTTAAGTCCAGTTGGGAAAACGGTTCCCCAATGAGACTTCTTACGGGTGGGAGAAAAACTTAGCTAAAATACTAAGATAGTAATACATATCATATCCAATAATGGTAGGCAAAATAACTAAAATGACAATTAGTCAATATAAATGAGATATATAAGCTATGCAAAAATAGAGGGGAAGCATAGCAGTTATAGCATTAAACACTTAAGCCCTAAATGCATCTACATGAAGGACCCCTAGGTTATAGTCTAGGCTCAACCACCTACTTCTCTATAACCAAAGGCT
This sequence comes from Tanacetum coccineum, assembly GCA_026074375.1. NCBI lineage: Eukaryota > Viridiplantae > Streptophyta > Magnoliopsida > Asterales > Asteraceae > Tanacetum > Tanacetum coccineum. Next base: position 34,475 of record BQNB010005765.1, on the reverse strand, counting down.
CTGATACCAATCTGTCACACCCCGCCAAGGCAGAAACACGAGGCGTAACATCATGGATATCATCACAACACAATGGTGTCAACAATAGAGAATCACTACATGCATAACTAGAAATAAAAGACACTATGTGTCATGACAATACCGAAAACAAAAGAACGACATCTTGTATTAATGAAAAAGGGGTCTCATCAATACAAGGGCAATGATTCACAAACCTACTAAAAACATCCAAGAATTCATGCAAACAAAATACGAAACGAAATCAAATGAGAACTTCCAATGCAGCCTAATGGTCTCTCTAGCCACTTTTATTAACTTCAGTATCTTCATAACGCTCACCTGAAAATGATGCTTAAAACGTCAACACAAAGGTTGGTGAGAGTCATAGGTTTTACGACACCAACAAAAGATTTAATTCAATTACTGTGAATATAAAAAAAACATGGCAGGACAAATAAGCTGGCTATTATACATGCTAGCATTCATGCAACTAAGAATCTCAATTGGGACGGAACGTGTCCCCCGATCCAATGCAACAAAAATAGTCATGGAGAGGAATGAAATCCCCAAATCCCAGACTCTTGGTACCGTAGCACACACACAGGTTCATACCCACACCAAGTAGGCGAAACCTCTTGCCCACAAAGTAGGCGAAGAACAATGCAACATCATACAACATGCAGCACATAACATATAATAGCTACTTAAAAGTCCATGTGTAACTTGAATCATATAATCACAGAACTAAAACATTTTGAAACATATTTTGCATCACTTCCATCTCAAGAAAACATAATAAAATAGGACTATGAAACTCACCTGATGCACAAGCAGCTTCCAAACAATATCAATACAAACACAAACGTGTTACACGCGACCAAGCTAAAAGCTCAAGTCCATGTAACAATCATATGATGGATGTCTATGGTGTTTAATTATCCCCATGGGTCACCCCGACATCATGCCCAACTTTAACCACTTTATTTACTCATAATTCTAGTGATCTACATTTTATTCAGAAATGCAGAATTTTAGTGTATCTTTACTAACTTAAAAACCTTACTTACCTTACCTTCATAAATTATACCAAAAATTAACTAAGTTCATTTATGAGTTCACTAACTACCTTGTGATTCCCAAGTACTCATTACATGTGTAACTATCCCAAATAAAATCAAACTTCAAAACTGTCCCAATTTAGATCTGTTTGCACAGTAAAATGTACGGCTCTCACTACCATACTTAGACAACTAATTAAAGGCTAATCTTCTTAGGGAAGTTAATAGACATATAGAACTTAACTTTTGTATTTTGGCTAACCTTAATTCGAATTTTAAATAGGGGTTTTACCTTCAGATCTTGCATCTACAGCATCATGAAAACTGAGAAGATGTCTATCAGGTATGGCAGAAAGCAGTATATTAAGGGCTTTCTCATTGTTTCTTCTTGCGTTTGCAGCAAGTGAAGTCTTTGGAGCAGACACTGAGGGAGATGCAGGATCAGTTGTGGTTTGGTTTCCATTGGTGATTATGTCCCATAGTATGTGATCAGTGATAGCAATGTACTGTCGCATCTTCATGGACCATAGGTCATATTCACCTTTCTTGATTATAGGGATTCTAAGTGCAGTAACGGACGAGGTGGGAGGGATAGGTTCTGTTTCAGACATCTTTTGAGAGTTTAGAAAGATTTCGATTGAATAAAAGTTCTTCTAGATCAGAGTCTCTTCACAAGCTCTGATACCACTTGTAGGATCGATATTCCTTAATGAAACACTGATATACTGTCAACTATGCGGAATCTAGTTGGCAGTACTTAAGAAGAACACACAATAGTTTCTCAAACGATTTCTTTTATAAACCTTTTGAATCTGCCTAACTTGCAGATCCCTAATACAATACTAACAATTCTTAACTTCGTGTTTTTCTATGTTTGTTCTATGTTCTAATATCTTCCTAGAGATCCTTTTATAAACATAAGGATAACCTCTAGTAGATGTACAGTCCTTGTATATCATAAACTCTAATCGATACTTATCACTAATAACTGTTACAAGATAAATGCTAAAACAACCGTTTAAACTTTATAGTTCCTATATCCACGGCAGTACTTCGATCTTTGACTGGCAGTACTTTGACTTTCTATTTAGCAGTACTTTGATCTTTCATTTAGCAGTACTTTGACCTTTTGACTTGTATTTCCCAACAATCCTCCCCTAACTTGAATTCTACTTGCTTGACTTCAAGTTTCTTGATAGTTGGTCTTCTTTGTTAAGCATCAGTCTGTCTTGTCATTTAAGCAGTACTTGCCTTCAATCTTTTAAGCTTCATCCTTTGAGCAGTATCTTGTACACAATCTGTTTGAGCATCTTGAAATGAAACCTCTTATCTTGAACATACACATTTCTTCAAAAATCTTTGTCTTTTGCCTCAAACAGATTGTTCTTCTCAGCAACATGTCTTTTCAGCAACATGAATGGATTTGATGAGCCTTTACCAAGTAGCCATTCACTCTTGGGCTAGTCAGTTCTTTGGTACCTAGAAAAGGTAATAATCCATGATGAACTGAAAATCACTTCAACACTCAGAACATGAATCATAGTGTGTTGAGTACTATATGACTTTTGGTAAGTCATTACAACCATAAACGGATTTGATTAGTCTTTACCTGTAGCCGTTTGCTCAGGACTAGTCAACTCTCAGTAATAAAACATTGGTGAGTTGAGGACCATATAGTTTTGAGCAAACTATTAAAGCTATCAACGGATTTGAGTTCTCTTTACCAAAAAGCCGTTTGCTTTGGAGTAGCCAATAATTCAGTGTAATACCATGGTGTATTGATCACCATACAATTTTTGGTAAATTGTCAACCATCAACAGATTTGAGATGTCTTTACCAAAACTGTTTGATTTGGACTAGTCAATTCTTATGTTTGTAAGACATGGTGAATTGAATACCATTTGCTGTGTGGTGGTTAACCAACACTCAATCCCTTAAAACAGTTTGACATTCAAATATCTGTGCCTTAAACCTTTTAACAAACAGTACCTTGATGAAGGTACTGTTTGTTTTACACTAGCAGTACTTTAAACAAAGTACTGCTTTGTTCACAGTTAAGTCTGTTTATCAAAGTAAGATATATAAAAATTTTGATAAAACATACCAGTTGTTTAAGAATCGTCACCATTTGCAGTTGTCCACAAAATGAACAGATGTATCAAAGTGATGGTTGTCTCATTCTCATCTTCAACTTCCATCCCATGTTCCAACATCCTAATCATCAACTCTCTAGATACTGTTTTTATTCTCACTATATCTCTTAATTCTTTTTCTCACCAATTCACTCTATCTATTTTTATATCACACAACTCTCTTTCTATTTTTATTCTCACTAAATCTCTCAATTCTTTTTCTCACTGAATCACTCTGTCTGTTTTTTATGTCACACATCTGTCTTTCTGTTTTTATCTCACCAACTCTCTCATTTACTTTTAGCTCATAAATCTCACTGTCTATTTTATATTTCTCCCTTAATTCTTTTTTTGCTCACATTTCTCTCTATAGTTTTTTGATTTCTCATAATTCTCAATAGTATTAAATATACTTTAAACAAAACATATTAAGTATAACTAACAGTATTACACTTACTATTAAGTATAACTAGCAGCACTAATTATACTTAGCAGCAAAAACTTGAAGTTACCAGCACTAACTCAAATTTCCATCCTTAGCACCTTTTGCATTCCTTTTCAATCATCATTTGTGTATAATTCCTTGCATATGAACACAATTAGCCTCCCCTTAATCAATACTTCAGAGGTTAAGCATTCCAATACTTGCAATCAGATATTCAAATCTGCTAACATCAAATGCTTTTATAAGCAAATCTGTAACATTCTGATCTGTGTGAATATTTATCATTTGAATAAGCTTCTTCTTATTGGCATCTCTGATAAAGTGATGCCTAATCTCAATGTGCTTTGTCTTTGAGTGAAAAACATGGTTCTTCACTATGCAAGCTAGTAACTCATCATTATCAATATGAATTTAGTCTGCATAAAGTTATATCCATAATCAACAATTGATTTTGGATCCAAAGCACCTATCCACAGCAATTAGAAGCAGCTATATACTCAGCTTCAGTTGTAGAATTAGCAACCACAGTCTGCTTCTTGCATTGCCATGAAATCAACCTACACCCTAGGAACTGACAACCTCCTGTTGTGGATTTCCTATCTAAACTTGCTCCTGCATAGTCACTGTCAGTATATACCACCAAATCAAAAGGTGAATCCTTGGGATACCAAAGTCCAAAATTAGGTTGACGTTTTAAGTATCTAAAGATCCTTTTCACAGCATAAAGATGTGAAACTTTTAGGTTGCCTTGGAATCTTGCACAAGCACATATTGCAAACATAATATCAGGCCTTGAAGAAGTTAGATACATCAATGATCCAATCATGGATCTATATAAGTGTTCATCTACATCTTCACCATCTGCATCTTTGAGCAAAGGCTTATAGGTTTCCATGGGTGTGCTTGCTGTCTTAACATCACTTATTTAATGACCTAAAAGGGGTTCCATCTTAGGTCACACTAGGCTTGACAGGAATCACTATCCTCCTTAAGCATTATCATTGTTATCTCCTGAAAATGAATACTTGAAAACGTCAACATAAAGTTGGTAAGCTCGTAGGTTTAAGTAATAAACCCATTTGCTGTGCATAATACAAGTAAGACAATAGTGAGTAAGATATGCATATACATGCACTTAATGAAACCACATAGTCACAACAACTGAACCTCGTAACTGCAACCACACAAAACTTGACCAGAATATATTCTCCCTTAGAAAAGAACCACACAGAGACACAAGAGAGGGGGCGTCAGCCCAAATAGTACTATAAATAAGAATATATTCACCCCTGGACAAGAACCACATAGAGACACGAGGATGGGGGTGTCAACTTAAATAGTACTATCAAAACTTTCGGCTCCAAACTAGAGTTAAGAACTTGTGCATAAACCACACAGTAAGGCATATATTACAATCAAAATGCACATATTGTCCAAAATATGAAAAAATAGTGTAAACGTCATAAAAACATTCAAAATATCATTTGAGTATCATTTTACCCCAAGGAAAACATAATAAAAAGCGGGCTACAAAACTCACCTTAATCAACTAGTATCAATGAGAATATTACGCAAGTTCAACGAAACAGCAAGTCCTAATCGCGACCTAAATAAATAAGACGCCTTATGTACGATACGATACGTTTTATATGCATATGTGTTTTAAAAAGTTTTATCACCTCTATACACTTGTACTGAAGGTTTATAAACCTTTTCATGAAATAAACACCTAGAATATTAAGTATTACATTTTTATATGAAAGTAGAAAATATAGTGGGCATCCAGAATATCACTTGACTTTAAATGGTCATATCTCACTCAATACTTAACCAATTGATTAGAAATGTATTCTCACATTTATTTCTATGTTTATCTTTCCAAATTGTGTGGCCTATATCACAAATTTAAAGTTTGAAGTACTCAAATAGTAGTTGCAAGATTCGAAGTCAGAAACATGAGCTGATTGACAACCCGTTTTGCAAAAATTATTTGAAAATGCTAGAAAATTCTATAATTTATAAAACTGTACAAAAACCTTCCTAAGACCTTATATTAAGACTTACTGAAAAGAAATTTTCCAAAAGGGTTTTTTAAGATGGTTAAAACAAGCTCATAAGATGACCCATTTTATAGAGAGATTTAATATGTTTTGCAATAAGGTTTAAATCAATTTCTAACACAACAAACCTATAGTGATGATATGAAATGATGCATGATATATTAAATATAAGTAAAATAGGTTAATATAATATACTTATACGAATTTTTGTGTTTGGTGGTCTAGAAGTGCACAAGAACTAACCTAAGAACACTAGAAAACCCTAATTTCCAACTCTAAAACCCTAAATCCTTTAGCAACCCTTATAAATCCACAATAAACACTTGAACCTTTCTTGAATACTCGAGAGATATCTGATATTTAGTATGTGTAAATTTGTGTTGCATTTACTAGTCAAAGGGTGTCTTATATAGTGCAAATTGTGGAATGGTCAAAAGAGGTTTTATGCATCATATGTTCTTGTAATACCAAGAAGGGAAAAAGTGAAATGGAGGCTTGTGATTCCTCCTTGAGTTGAGCAATATAGGGTAGAGACAAGGGGGAAGTGGCCATGTTTCATGGCTTTAGGTGATATTCTGGAGGGAAGAGCCAAAATTTGGTGTATCCTCTTATGGTGGCTGATTTTGGCTTTTAGAAAAGGAGGGAAGAGCCAAAATTTACAAATGAATAAGTATATATATGTTTCGTATTATTACCTCAAAGGTGGTGAGGGTATTGGGTATGTAGTGCATGCATGCATAAAATATAATGCACTAGTTGAAAGATTTACGTAAAGTTTGTAACACTGTATGCAAATGACTTATAAATCAAGATCATGAGAATAATAGTATAATTTCTAAAAGTAGACTAAACTTAGTCTAGTGACGGAATGCGTTCAAAAATGTTTCTCGTTATACACAGAATAACCTAACGATTATACGTAAGGTCAAATATTCACGTGTTTAGAATAAAATGTTCAAGTTAATAGTTAAATATTAACCTAAAAATGTCAGTTGTCACATTAACTCCTAGAATTTCTTGTTTTCCTATGTTCTTGAAGTCACACATCCACACAATATTAACTAGACGATGAACGTTAGGTTAATGGTCAAAGTTAACCAACCCAGTTTAGTAACAGATATCACTATATCCCCCAGTTGAAAGAATTTCGTCCTGAGATTCAGCTGGTTCTACTGTTAGAATTTTGCTTACCCAAACAAGTGTGCATAAATAATAGCATAATAGCCATACAAGTAAATAAGTATCCAACTTACATGAGCCTTGCCCGTCCTCGAGGAAACCCATCAAAAACCTTAAGTTTAGTAACAACTTTAGATATAACTTAATTTCATGACTCATTAAACAAGACGTGACTTGAAATTAAGTTATGAATTGTTACAAAGCTCAACGTTTTTGAAGAATCAGCTCGACTTGGGGTTACTCAAAAATCAATATCAAGAAAACTACACAAAAGCATTTAAGGGCGCATTAAGATATGCAAATAAGCTTTATGTACCAAAAATGGCCTTCTAACAAGTCGACTAAGTCTGTTAGAATGTATCAAAATAACCTCCAACCACACTGTTGGGATGCATCCAGAATGGATCTTCCACAAGTCGACTACCAACTGGTGCTCAACTCCTAGCTGGAGCTAAGACTGTGGCTGCATCAAAATAACCAAAAATAGTCTTCTAACTCAACATCTAACAACATCGTTGGGATGAATCCAATCAATAGTTATATAATAGTCATCCAATCACACATACTTACATTCGCAGTTATAAACACACAAGTTGTGGCAACTGACAATTTTCTAGGTTAATATTTGACTATTAACTTGCTATTTTCACTTTAAACATTTACTTGTTTACCTTAACTTGTAACCGGGAGGTTATCCTGCATTTTAGCAAAAACATCTTCGGACGCATTCCAGCATTAGACTAAGTTTAGTCTACTCATAACTAACGTGTTATGACTTTACGTGAATATTTTTATATGTTACGTACGTTATTTTATGGGTTACGTAAGATAGTTGCATATTGCATTGCATTGCATGCATGCATACATGTATCTTTCTCTCCAAGCTAAAATATCTAGATATTTATACTCTTAAAAAAATCAAAATTTAAAAAACACTTTGGTCCCCCTCCCCCTTTGCTCGGCCAAAACCCACCCCCACACCACATGGGATTGTTTTTATGTCTTGCATTTGTACAAAGTGGTCACCATATTTCTTAACCATAGCTTAGTCCTTCCCCTATTTTTCTCTCAACTATATTTTGTCTTTTGTTGGATTTGAACCCCACATGCATGTGCCAAGTTGATACATATTCATTGATTCTAGTTATTTGTTCATTTCATTAACACACACAAAAACACATAGTAAAGTTTTCTCTCTTCCTCTCCTCCTCTCTTTGGTTCGAACGGCACAACAACAGCACCTAAGGTGTTCATTTTTCTTTGATCTTTAAGATTCGGGTTAATATTTATACTATTGGTGTATTGGTTGATTTATTTGGGTTGTTTTTAGAGTGATTCAGGTTATATTTTCATCCACTTTTCTTCATTCTTGCAAGTAAAACATCTCTTTATATTTCCTATACTTTTCTTATCATTTTAAGCATGTATTTATCACTTATACTTTTTTTATAAAAACTACATTAAAAAGTCTATATATAAAACATATAGTTAAAAAGTCCACTTAGAGCTCGTAATCATTGTGTATATATTTATTTATTTGAAAGGCGTTGGTTTAGGTTAGAGAAGTATTGTCGGATTTGTTGGTGAAATAAAGTGGTATTGTATAACTTTTATAGTTGCTGTTAAGATTTTTTTATGGCGTGTTTTGGGCAGTAAGAGTCGGGTTTTTCAACGTTGAGGTTGAGAAATGGAAAATAGTCGTTAATACGTTCGTGTGGCCGCTTGAATCACTAAAATCGGGCTTATAACGAAAAAATTAGGCCCATTTGAAGTTTCCGGAAAAACTATACTTTTCTAAAATACTGCACTTATAAAAAGCCTGCTGATGCAGAAACTTTAACGTCTTTTTGGGCTGTTTGGAGTCGAAATCACAAATTTTTGCACAATTAACTTTAGTTAAAGCTCGTCGAGAGCTTACGAAACAAGTCCAAAATCAAGTCAAACAGATAAGTAACAAAGGAGTTATAGTCTTTTAAAAATTCAGCAAAAACTTAACTTTTAAAAGAGTCAAAAGTCTTACTTTCTTAAAAGTATTCAATCGCACCACTTTCGGCTGATTTTTAAGTGTCGTAGGTTCAAGTCGCGTAAAATGGTAAAAAGACTTTTTGTAAACTTCGTGGGATATTAGACATATATATTAAGAAACGAGCGATGTACGACTTTTCAAATTGGACAAAACCCTTATTTTAAGTATTGGAAACTTTTACTAAAAGCGTTGAGTTTTTTTGAAAAGCTTGGTTTGACTTTGAAAGTCAAACACAAATGTGTCAAGGTGATAAATAGCCAAAAGGACTCATATACATGCGCGCATTTCATTTTCATCAACCTAAAGCATAAATACGTCATTTAGGTTGTGGTTAGGAGTTGCACCATTACATACTTGATCGTATTTTTGTAGTTGTATGACTTTGCTTGAGGTGAGTTTCATAGCCTAGCTTTTACTCGTTTTTTTATGAATGTATTACAAATCCTGAGGTGAGATAAATTGCTTGTTTTACCTTTGGACGCAAGTAACTTTAAATGATTATGGATTAGCCTAAGTGTCGATAACCCACTATGCCTACTATCATGAAACGTTAATTACTTGTTGTAAGCGCGAGTGTTATAAATAGATCTATTGGGACTAACATCCCCGTCTGGGTAACTAGCACTTACTTGTATTGGAGTTACTGATCAAACGGACGTATATCATGTCGGAACTCTAGGTGGTCTCGGGTTGGACACCTACTCGGGCAACTTTCTTTACATTGATTTGCATATATAACTTTGTTTAGCTTCTGTTTCATGAGCTTAGCGCAATCGTAATTGCCTTTTTTGTGATAAGTGCATATGTTGCAATAGTCATACACTTTAAATCTTGTGGTCCATCTTACTATTTAATTAAACCTATGAACTCGCCAACTTTACGTTGATACTTTCAAGCATGCATTCTCAGGTGCCTAATCCCGTAAGGACATTTATGGAGTCATTGGAGTCTGCATCATCATCATGGTTACCCTACTTGGATTTTTTTGCATTCAAATTATTCTCGTTGTATTTTATCAAATTATGACTTATCTTTGACGCAATACTTTTGGGAGCGTTTGTTTAAAACTTATTTCAATTTTATGTATCAACAAGAGTATTTTTAAACGACTCATTTAGAGGTCGTTCCCTTGATTTTGTGCCTATGTATTATGAAGTCACCACCCCCGGTTACCATTCCGCTATGATATTTTAGGGGTGTGACAGATTGGTATCAAGAGCCAAGGTTATAGAGAACTATGTTGCATATTAGGCCTAGACTATAACCACTACATAAACATTGCATCATATAGCATCATGAACACTTTGCATGCATAACCACTACATGACCCCATTACCTTATACGTGCGTTTACATTTGCCTTACGTGCTTTTTATACTTGTTTTATATAAAAGTTATTTATATAATCACTTGGCTTGTTACGGAGATGCCTATTCCCCACGTTATCCTATTGTTGATCCCAATATAATAGATCTTGCTTAGGTTGTATAAGCTTAAGTTGTATTGAATAAATCCAAAACAACTATGACAGAAACTTTGATTATGAATATCAAAGACTATGCGGAATCTAGTCAATGATACTAAGAAGAATTTCAATGAAACGATAATAAACAAGATCAATAAAAAATAGTTTACTAAACTTTCAGCCTCAATATAAAACGAACACTCTTAATAGTGTTAGGGTTACCAAACCATGAAGCTATGACAAACTTTATGAATGACTCTTTTGATACTTTGTGATACAATTTTGGTACATTGAACTCTATACCATAGGACCTCCTTTTATACACCAAGGAGTCCTAACAGGCTTACAATATTTTCCTAAGATATCATGATCTTCTAAACAAATAACTTATACGTATCTTTTATAAAAATATCTCATAAGCAATCTTTATCCATTAGAAGAGTGTAATCCTTCAGCAGTTGTACTCTTGGTCAACAGTTGTAAACTTTGTATACAAGCATCATTCAAACTCTGAACTAGGTAGCGTGACTTATACACCAACAGCATTAATTGTGTACAAGCAGTAGTAACTACTTAGAATATTTTTCTTCATTCTTCATCAGCAGTACTAACTTTACTCTAGCAGTACTAACTTTACTCTAGCAGTACTAACTTTACTCTAGCAGTACTAAGTTTACTCTAGTAGTACTAAGTTACATTAACAGTAGTAACTGACAGTATTAAGTTACACTAGCAGTAGTAATTTAGCTTAGAAAGTAGTAACTAACAGTATTAACTTATTAGATATTGATTCACCATAAGTTTACCAACAGTACTAATTTATGCTTGACAGTAGTAACAAACCTTAGTAGTCTTAATCCCAAACAGCATCAAGAAGCTTTTAATCTCAACAATCCTCCCCTAAACTTGATATTCTTCTTCTGAATCTCAAGTTTCTTCATTAAAATTCTTCACCATCACCAGGAGGATGCTTTCAAATACTTTCAGGATTCGTGATGTTATGTCATTAGCATTAAGATAAGGTTGATAGCACATTTCATTCCAAATGGTCGGCTGAAGCTCTTCTTGTGAGCATTTAAGTGATTGTTGCTGGTGTTAGGGAATACTTTTTTCTTACCAGCATAGAAAATATGCAGATTTGAATCTCACAAATTACTTATTCGCTTGATGAATAATAGCTTCCAACTGTCAATTTGTATCCCTTGTAGATTCCTCCACACTTCACTTTCTACATCAGGTTCAAACATCACTTTCAGATCACACATACACATCTTGCATTGCACTACCTCTGGCCTTGTATTCCCATGTTTAGCTTTAACCAACTTCCAGAGAGTTGCCAAATTTTCTGTTAATACTTCTAATGCATCGTAAATCATTCGATGAGTTTCATCTTTAGAACTGTCTGCATCAGATCTTAGTGGGATTTGAAAGTATCCCATCTTCCTTCTTGATGATTTTCCAGTCGAACTATGCTTGGGAGGTTTAGGTAGCTAATGGTATAGCATTCATATGCTACTTCCTCTTCATCAGGAAACATTTCAATTAAGCTTGCTCATCTCAGATTCTTCTTGATCTTTCACATCCTTTTGCTTCTTTGCCTTATATGTTCTTGTTCATCCCCGCTCTCTTAGAAAATGCTTTCTTAGCTATTTTTGCCTCTGGAGTCTCTCTTTTACAAAACTCTGTATCATATCTTCAACTTGTTTACCGCTTGTCATGGCTTTTTTTTATGTCAAACAACTTTTGGATCGTCATTCATGGTTTTTGCCTCTTCTGCTGATTGTTTTTGTTATCAGCCATGTGTTTTAGGTAGGTAGACATTTGACTTCTCTTTGACGAGCTGTGTGAGGTTGGTGTTTTCTTCCTTGATATTCTGCTCTAAGTCTTGCAAACTGCTTCTTTCTTTTATCTATGAGCTCCACAAACATCTTTGACCTTTCTTGAATGGTCAACTCTTCCTGCTCTTGTGCCTGTGTAATCTTGCAGCTAGTCATATTCTACATCTATGCATAGCTGTTGAACATTATCCCTATTAGGGGCAATGTTTGCAATCCTTCTTCCTTTTATCTTTGCAGCCTCTCTTCTCTTGCTAATTCAGTTGTAATGAGCTTGAAGCATTTTAGAGTAACCTCTTGATATACATAATCTGAATCTTTCTTCTTTCAAAGGGCTTATCAGGATTCAGTCATGCTTTCCCAGACCCCCCCTTCCCTGCCTTTGTCTTTAGCCTTTAGGGTTGTGATAAGGTGATGCTTGTTGTTGTAGAATATACTTGGCGCTTAAGACTTACACCCCTCTAGCCTTGGGTCTTATAACAGCAGTTGTAGCAGCAGTTGTAACAGCCTTGGGTTTATTTGCTTTGATTTCTATTAACGTCTGAGCCAGAGTCAACTCATTAACAGTTGTTGTTATAGCATTGGCAGTAGTTACTTCAGCAGTACTAACTACAACATTAGCATTAGTAAACTGTACTTCACGATAGCAGTAGTAAGACTGGATTCAGTATACTTACTACCTTTTCAGCCTTATCAACCTCTTTCTCTTAATAATCTTGTTCATTTTCATAAGAAACATAGAATCAAACATCAATTATCATCATACCTCCCTTGTGTTCATCAACTAATGTAACCATTGCATCACGTGGTCGCAATTGTTCATTCATCTTTCCTTCCTGTTTGGATGCATCCGCCTGAGCACCCCAAACACTTATATTGTATGAGATACTATTCTTGCAGATCTACCAATCCCTTACAATGTACCTTTTAATGCCCTTAGAGTTCTTGACTTATTCCTCCTCTCTAGCTTCTTAACCCTCTCCTTTAGTTCAGTAATCTCTGCAGCTTATGAGGTCTTTGTGTTCTCCAAGTCAAGAACTCTTTGTGACAAGTTGGTATAAAGTTCTATCAGTTCATTTAGTTTCAGTCTATCCTCACCATTGAGCAGTGGATCATTAGAATGTATAGGTACATTTTCATCTGATGCATCATCAGTAGAACCACTAAGTTGAGGAACCTCAGTGTTCTGTTTCTTGGAATTCCTAAGCTTTTGCTTCTTTTAAGGTTGTGATGATGATGGTTGATTAATGGTGGGTGAGTGTTGGGGAACAGTAGGCATTACAGAACCTTCACCCATTTCTTGTTGAGCTTGAACCATCATGGTTGGAAATAAAGGTGTGTCCCTACTAGAAAAGTCTTTTCCCTGCCTCTTCATGTTAGCAAAGACCTTCTTAGTGTGAGAAGGTGTAACATAAATCTCTTTATGTTTGGACATTCCTTCAACTTGTTTATCCATGAACACTTGCATAAACCTTGGATACATTAGAAATTTAACCCCACCCTCTAAGTTCTTCACCATATTATCAAAAATGTACTTGGAAAAGTTGAATTTTTGGTTTGTGGCAAGACAGATGACAATAGAGGCCATAGTGCTATTGAATTCGTTCCATGCAGTAGTCTTAGCACTTAGGCATTGCAGAATAGTATAAATTAAAAACTTCCATTATGGATCAAATAATGCTTTGTAATAAGTAAGCTTCTGTGTAAGTTTTTCATACCCTATTATTTCTAGTTCTACAAAAATGGTAGCATTGGGTAGACATTCAGTACCATTTTTATCAGCAAGTTGAAGATCTCTTCTTACAGATGCTTTAGTGACGATCACCTTCTTCCCATCCACTAGGGCTTGTATCTGCACTTCCTCATTGATAGTTTTTGCTTTAGCAGTAGCCCATAACTGCTTAATGCATGAAGTATAGATGGTGGGATTGACGGTTAAAGCATAATTGATAGGGTTTGCATTCAGAAAATCAACAATTTGTTCAAACCCATCACTTTCTTTAGGTTTAGACAAAACGCGACTAAATTATGTGTTTTAGCGAACTTTAGAGCAGCCATTGATGTTGGGTTTTGATGATTAACGATAAAATTGAGTTAGGGTTTGTGATTAGAGAGTACATCAAAGATTCAAATTGTGTAAGTGATTGAATGAAACCCTGAATCAAAGTATTTATGAAATCACCCTCAACAGCATTAACTTGAATTGGTAGCAGTAAGTTATGCCTAGCAACAGTAACTTTCATCAGCAGTAGTAAATGATGCCTAGCAACATTAACTTTCAAGAGCAGTAGTAAGTTATACCTAGCAGCATTAACTTTGAGTTACCAGCATTAACTCCAATTCCATTTCAAGCAGCTTTTCCAGCATCAAAGTAACATTTTGGTTCACAAATACTCTCTGTCTGTTTTTTATTTCTCTCAATTCTTTTTACTCACAATTCTCTCTATCTGTTTTTCACTTTCTCTTTTTTTGTTTTTCAACTCACCATTTCTCTCAATTCTTTTACTCACCAAAACACTCTATCTGTTTTTATTTCACACAGCTCTCTTTCTATTTTTATTCTCACTAAATCTCAATTCTTTTTATCACTGAATCACTCTGTCTATTTTTATATCATACATCTATCTTTCTGTTTTTATGCTTACCAATTCTCTCATTTCTTTTAGCTCACAAAGTCACTCTTTCTATTTTTAGTTCACACATCTCTCTTTCTGTTTTTATGCTCACCAATTTCTCTCAATACTCACAATATTAATTATAACAAATAGTAGTAAGTATAACTAACAGCATTAACATAGCAGTATTAAGTATAACTAGCAGCACTAATTATACTTACCAGTAGAAAGTTAGCCCAACAACACTAACTTAAATTTCACCCTTAGCTGCTTTTTCACTCTCTTTCAATCATCATTTGTATGTAATCCATTGCATATTAATACAATTTACATCCCCTCAATCAATACTTCAAAGGTTAAGCATTCCAATACTTGCAATCAGATACTCAAATCTGCTAACATCAAATGCTTTTGTGATCAAATCTGCAACATTCTGATTTGTGTGAATCTTTATCATCTGAATAAGCTTCTTCTCATTGGAATCTCTGATAAAGTGATGCCTGATCTCAATGTGCTTTGTCTTTGAGTGAAAAACAGGGTTCTTCACTATGAAAATAGTACTCTCATTATCAATATGAATCTTAGTCTGCATAAAGTTATATCCATAATCCAACAATTGATTTTGGATCCAAAGCACTTTTCCACATCAATTGGAATCAGCTATATACTCAGCTTTAGTTGTGGAATTTGCAACCACAGGTTGCTTCTTGCATTGCTATGAAATCAATCTACACCCTAGGAATTGAAAACCTCCTGTTGTGGACTTCCTATCTAATTTTGCTCCTGCATAGTCACTGTCAGTATATGCCACCAAATCAAAAGGTGAATCCTTGGGATACCAAAGGCCCAATTTAGGTTGACCTTTTAAGTATCTAAAGATCCTTTTCACATCATAAAGATGTGAAACTTTTGGGTTGACTTGGAATCTTGCACAAGCACATACTGCAAACATAATATCAGGCCTTAAAGAAGTTAGATACATCAATGATCCAATCATGGATCTATACAAGTGTTCATCTACATCTTCACCATCTGCATCTTTGAGCAAAGGCTTATGGGTTTCCATGGGTGTGCTTGCTGTTTTGAAATCACTAAAGCTAAATTTCTTCAAATTTTCAGTCACATACTTGTCTTGGCTTATAAAAATCCCATCTTCCTTCTGCTTCACTTGCAGGCCTAGGAAGAATGTGAGTTCACCCATAGAACTCATTTGAAACTTCTTATGCATCATTTTCTCAAAATCAGTGCATAATGACTTCTTTGTAGAGCCAAAAATGATATCATCTACATATACTTGAACTAACAGAATATCACCTTTGTCTCTTCTGATAAATAAAGTCTTGTCTATCTTTCCTCTCTGAAACCTATTGTCCAACAAATAAGTTGACAAGGTTTCATACCAAGCTCTGGGAGCTTGATGCAAACCATAGAGAGCCTTTTCTACCTTGTAAACTCTGTCAGGGAAGTCTGGATCTTCAAATCCTGGTGGTTGACAAACATAGACTTCCTCTTCAATCTTTCCATACAGAAAAGCACTCTTGACATCCATCTGATACACCACAAAGTCTTTAAATGAGGCATAGGCTAAGAATAGCCTAATTGCTTCAATTCTAGCAACAGGAGCAAAAACCTCATCATAATCAATTCCTTCCTCTTGTGTGTATCCTTGTGCAACCAATCTTGCTTTATTCTTAATCACAATGCCTCTTTCATCTTTCTTGTTTCTGTACACCCATTTAGTACCAATGGCCTTGGTTATCCTCACTCAACCCTATGGGCTTTGTCCCTTTAATTAGTTAGTACTCCAGAGACCCCAAAGTTATTTAATAACTAGTTAGGCCCCACCTCATGATTATGACTCGTTCGTAACGGGTGTTATAGATACCTGCGCGCGTGTGCGCTAGTTGGGCCGCATGGGCCTAAATCCTTGTCGTGATAGCCCATATGTCATGGGCTTCCCCATAGGCAGTACCGTTTGGGCCTTGGAAGCCCGTATTGGTGTCGCTATGGCCCATTAATTATGGGCCTGGGTATAAATAGTATTCGTGGGTCGGATTCATGACCCGAGGTTAGACTATACGTCATCATGTCCCCCTAGTCTAGTATGCGCTTGGCTATAGACGGAGGTGTGCTAGGACCACAAATGAGTCACCGGTAAAAAATCCATGGATGCGTACCGTGAAGAAACAAGAAATGGTCCCGCCCAAAACAATGAAATCTAGGTCAATTGAGTCGCAAAAATGCCTCTTCGTATATTCGGTGAGAGGTAGCGAATGAGAACATAGCTCTAGGTTGCTTTTCCTACCACACGATTTAGGACAAGTGGAGGGGGTCCGTGTTCCTCATCCGGTCGTCGTGTCAGTAACAACTTGCCCTATATAAGGGATTAGCCTCCCTTTCACTGTTATTGCCACAGTAAAAAAAAATCTCGTGTCAACCACCATTGATAAGCTCATTAATTATACCAAAAGTCAGACACAGGTAAGACACGCTTGTCAGTAGTCCAAACTCTTGCCTTTCGCAAATCATGGTGTCTGCAACTTACCTGATTTTACCATCGAAGCAGCTATATACTCAGCTTCAGTTGTGGAATTAGCAACCACAGTCTGCTTCTTGCATTGCCATGAAATCAATCTACACCCTAGGAATTGACAACCTCCTGTTGTGGACTTCCTATCTAAGCTTGCTCCTGCATAGTCACTGTCAGTATATGCCACCAAATCAAAAGGTGAATCCTTGGGATACCAAAGGCCCAATTTAGGTTGACCTTTTAAGTATCTAAAGATCCTTTTCACAGCATGAAGATGTGAACTTTTAGGATTGACTTGGAATCTTGCACAAGCACATACTGCAAACATAATATCAGGCCTTGAAGAAGTTAGATACATCAATGATCCAATCATGGATCTATACAAGTGTTCATCTACATCTTCACCATCTGCATCTTTGAGCAAAGGCTTATGGGTTTCCATGGGTGTGCTTGCTGTCTTGACATCACTAAAGCCAAATTTCTTCAAAATCTCAGTCACATACTTGTCTTGGCTTATAAAAATCCCATCTTCCTTCTGCTTCACTTGCAGTCCTAGGAAGAATGTGAGTTCACCCATAGAACTCATTTGAAACTTCTTATGCATCATTTTCTCAAAATCAGTGCATAATGACTTCTTTGTAGAGCCAAAAATGATATCATCTACATACACTTGAACTAACAGAATATCACCTTTGTCCCTTTTGATAAATAAAGTCTTGTCTATCTTTCCTCTCTGAAACCCATTGTCTAACAAATAAGTTGACAAGGTTTCATACCAAGCTCTAGGAGCTTGATGCAAACCATAGAGAGCCTTTTCTACCTTGTAAACTCTGTCAGGGAAGTCTGGATCTTCAAATCCTGGTGGTTGACAAACATAGACTTCCTCTTCAATCTTTCCATACAGAAAAGCACTCTTGACATCCATCTGATACACCACAAAGTCTTTAAATGAGGCATAGGCTAAGAATAGCCTAATTGCTTCAATTCTAGCGGCAGGAGCAAAAACCTTATCATAATCAATTCCTTCCTCTTGTATGTATCCTTGTGCAACCAATCTTGCTTTATTCTTAATCACAATGTCTCTTTCATATTTCTTGTTTCTGTACACCCATTTAGTACCAATGCCCCTTTTGCCATTAGGTAAATCTACTAAGGTCCAAACCTGTTGTAACTTGAACTACAGAAGCTCCTCTTGCATAGATTCTATCTAGCTTGGATCTTTTAATGCTTGAATTACCTTCTTGGGCTCTTCTTATGATAAGAAACATGTAAACAGACAATTCTAAAAGTCTTTATGGTTGGTCCTCTGCTGCCCTGAACTAAACATATCTTGTTCAGTCACACTCTTTGTCATCCTTCTGGTTTGAGGTGCTGAATATATGTCTCCAATGATTTGTTCAATTAGATGATCCTTGTGAATTCTGATAGTTGGAATAGGACTGACAGGGATATGTGTATCCAAATTGTTTATGTCAGCCTCTGCACCAACATCTTTATCATCATCTGAATAGACAATTTCTTCCAATTCAGGCATATTTGGATCATCATCACATCCATAGACTATATTTTCATTAACAGCATTATCCTCTATACCAGCAGTATTAACAGTTGGACTAACAGTATTAATAGTATTAGTGCTGTTAACACTATAATCCTTCTCTTGATTAACTTTTGGCTCCTCTATTCTTGGAACCTCACTATCTTTATTCCCTAGATCTTTAGCATCCTTTTTTTCATCCTCCTCTGATGGTTTGAATCCGGCATCAGGAGAATCCTTTGAACTAGAAGAGAATGATGGATCTTGAGTCCATAATGGTAGCAGTATGTAATCTTTTCCATGTACTGTCTCCACTCTAGCTTTACCTACATTATCACATGCTTTTGTACCTGCACTACCATTAGATTGATTCCCTGCAACAACTGGCTTATAGTTCATAGACTTTGTTAGTGCATCTATATCAAAAAGCCAATTAGGTCTACTTATTGCAATATTTGGTGTATCCTCACTAAACTTAGCATGCAGGTTCTCTTCTACTATCCTAGTTCTACTGTTGAATACTCTGAATGCTTTGCTATTGGTAGAGTATCCTACAAAGAATCCTTCATCGGCCTTTCCATCAAATTTATCTAGGTGATCTATGGTATTAAGGATTGTAACAGGACACCCAAATGGTCTCATGAAGCTTAAGGCAGGTTTGCTTAAATTTTAACAGGACATACGAGGCTTGGACATGTAAATTTTAAAACAATGAATAAACTGGTAAAGGGAAACCTTGTAATAGGTTTACCTTCAAAACATGTTAACTTGTCTAGGAACTTTAAGCAAAACATGACTTTCATTAGTTAACTTAAAGTCTGGAGACAGAACAACACATGCAGTATTAGTAAAAAGAACACTATTCTTCTTGTCACACATTTGTGAGACACTGAAAAGGTTAAACTTTAGTTCCTTTACAAAATACACATCTTCACAATCTAATTTACCCGTTCTTATTTTACCTTTCTTAGTAATTTTCCCTCCTTTGGAATTGCCTCCAATGGCAACAAATCCTCTATAAATTTCTTCATAATCAGTAAGATAGGATATGTTTCATGTCATGTGCCTAGATCATCCACTGTCAACCAGTCTTTTATCCTTCAAATCTTGCTGTGGATTGCCCTGCACATAATGGTAAGAAAATTAGTTTCTTTTGGGGACCCAAGCCATTACTGACTTGGATCTGCCTTGTGCATCAACATAGTCAAATCTTTTAAAGGACATTGATGCACTATTGTTTTTGGATACATGGTCTAAAACTTTATACTTTGGTCTCTAAACCCAACATGTTGAGGCCTTAACAACATTTCCTTTGTTTCCCTTAACAGCACTAAGAACTACTTTTGGCCTAGCAGTATTAACTACTACATTTGGCCTAGCAGCATTAACATTTTTATCATTAACAGTACTAACCCTCTTATTAAAATTACTGTTATTAGCTGCTGTTATTTTGTTAAAAGGCCTTCTAGCAGTTGAATATGCATTATTAATAACATTTTTCATGAGTCCTGCATTATTCACTGATGTTCTTGGTTGAACAGTATTAACTGGTCTAGCAACATTAAGTGAAATTGGGTCAGACCTAGTTAAGATTGTTCTTGGAACCATGTTTCTTTTTGGACTGGGGTGAGTTAATTTAGAGAAATTCTGTTTGTTCACCCTTTGAACATTGGTCCAAACTGGTTTTTTAAACCTTTGATTATTATACCAGTTATTGCAATCTTTCCGTAAATGTTCAAAACTACCACACACATGACAAGCTTTGTTGAACATCTCAAAATCATTCCCTAATTTTTGAGACATCTGTTGGTTCTAATTTCTCTTGTTTCCTCTAGGACTAGGTGTGTTTTGCCTATTTTTATCAACTGATGTGTTCCTAGGAGATTTTACTTGCTTGGTAGACTTAACAAAGTTTATGTTAGCAAAACTAGGTTTATTAAACATCTCAATAGTTTTAATCTTAGGCACATCATCTTCCTCACTTTTAGACACCCAATCCTCAATAATGGGGGCTCCATTTTCTTTCCTAACAGTCTTAGGTTTATTAGTCTCAACAATAGGCTTTTCAATTACAGACTCACTAACAGACTCATTCACACCAACAAAATCATCTAGACTAGGATAAACTAAATCATATTTTAGTGGCATAAAATTCCCAGTACAAGGAGGTGGGACAGCATTATACCCTAATCCTGTTTTACACTTATCCATTATCTGTCTGTCTAAAAGTTCACTTAGGCTTTTTGATGAATTTTCAAATTTTTGTACTGTAAGTTGAACCTCATCTTTTTCTTTTGTAACCAACTCTAACTTCCTTTTAAACTTTGTAATATCTAAATCTCTTAAATGGATTTCACGTTTTAAGAGTTTTATATCTTCCTCATACACAGACTCATTTTTCTTAAAGACTAACAGTCTAGCTTCTACAGATTCTAACCCAGTTTTATAAGAGACAGCACTTATCCTAGCTGTTCTTAAGTCTTTAACTAATTGTTCATTTTGTTCTTTTAGATCTTTTACACATTCTAAACAAGATGAACAACAATTTGAGTCATTAGATACCTTTGAGTTTGTAGAAGAATTTGAATTTGTTGAAGAATAAGCCATGAGAGCAAAATTGGTTGGACCTTCTTCAGCTTGGTCACTACAATCATAGCCTAAGCCATCACACTAAGACACTAAGGCATTTGAAGTAGTTTCCTCAACTGGCACAGTTCTTCTGGTAGGCTCCTTGTTCCTACTGTCTTGATTCTTGGGTGCCCTGTACTCCCTTGAAAAGTGTCCTTTCTTTTGACAGTTGAAACATTCTACCTTAGACTTGTCAAACCTAATTCTTTCTTTGTTGGTCATGTCCAGATTCCTTCCAGTATTCTTCAAGAATCTTTTTGCTCTCATAGTTAGCATAGCAATGTTCCACCTCAAGTCTATCTCTTCTAGATCATCAGGATCGATTTGTTAAAGATCTTCATTATCAAGCTGTGGAACACTTGGTTGGCTAGAAAAGAAGGAATAAATCATAGCATTACTCAAATTTTCAGCAGATTTTGAGCTATCAGCAGCACCCTGAGTGCTAGCAGTATTAACACCCTGAGCAGTATTAACTGCTCCAGATGCATTGTTAGTGCTGCCAGAGGACAGAAAGGCTACATTGTGTGAGTTAGTGGTTGAGTTAGATGTCCCCTTGACCTCTGATTCATAGGCCTTTAGATTGTTGAAGAGGTCATCCAAACTTAATGTCTCAAGCTCTGGTTTGTTCCTCCACACAATAGTATGCATAGTCTATTCTTGTGACAAACTTCTCAAGAACTTCTGATTGATGTCTTCTTGAGAGATAACTTCACCATGCATCTCCAGTTGACTAATTAGCTTTTGAAGCCTTTCATAGGTTTGCTCAATCACTTCTGTGCTGGATGCAGCAAAGTTTTCATATTGTTGCTTCAGAAGATTTTTCTGAGTTTTCTTTGTAGCAGTATTACCTCCAAATCTGCTCTCAATAGCCTGCATCAGTGTCTAGCATCACTTGAGTATGAGTTGAACTTTAATTTATGCTCATAGGTAAGGCATCAACAAAGTGCTTCTTGCCTTCACTTTTGCCTTCTTTTGTACATTCTCTATCACAGTTGTAGGAGGGATAGTAGTCTCCTTGCCAACAACAAGTTTTGTTACTATGGGTTGCATTACCATTTTCTATGATCTCCCATAGAAGTGTAATCAATGCACTGTAGGTACTGCTCTATCCTCTACTTCCAGAGATCATACTCACCAGGTTGGAGTTGGTATCTTGATGTTTGAGTAGATTTGTGACTCTATGCTTCTTGAAAAAAGTAGGTCTTGTGGTATAAAGTTTCTTCTTACAAGCTTGATAACCACTTGTTAATCCCAATAAAAGATCTGCTTAGCTGTATAAGCATAAATTGTAATTGAATAAATCCAAAACAAACATATGACGAAACTTTGATTATGAATATCAAAGACTAAGCGGATCTATCAATGATACTAAGAAGAATTTTCAATGAAACATAATAAACAAGATCAATAAAAAACAGTTTACCAAATCTTTCAGCCTCAATATAAAATTAACACTCTTAATATTGTTCTGGTTACAAAATATTGAAGCTATGACAAACTCTATGACTGACTCTTTGATACTTTGGTGATACGATTTTTGGTAAATTGATAACTCTATACCCTAGGACCTCCTTTTATACACCAAGGAGTCCTAACAGGCTTACAATATTTTCCTAAGTTATCATGATCTTCTAAACAAATAACTTATACGTATCTTTTACAAAAATATCTCATACATATCTCATAAGCAATCTTTATCCATTAGCAGTTGTAATCCTTCAGCAGTTGTAACTCTGTCAGCAGTTGTAACTTTGTATCAGCAGCATTAACTCTGAACTAGCAGCAGTAACTTATACACCAGCAGCATTAACTATGTACAAGCAGTAGTAACTACTTAGAATATTTTTCTTCATTCTTCATCAGCAGTACTAACTTTACTCTAGCAGTACTAACTTTACTCTAGCAGTACTAAGTTACATTAACAGTAGTAACTGACAGTATTAAGTTACACTAGCAGTAGTAATATACTCTAGCAGTAGTAACTAACAGTACTAACTACTTAGCATATTTTTCACTAAGATTACCAACAATACTAATTTATACTTGACAGCAGTAACAAACCTTAGTAGTCTTAATTCCAAACAACATCAAGAAGCTTTTAATCCCAACACCTACTATCCGAACCCAAATACGAGTTTGAACACTCGCACCATACTTTTGAAACACCAACATCTCCTTGTAACCCACCGCCTAGAACATGTCATTTGATTAGAATACGACTTTAACCCGCCATCACGTAACATACCGTCTTGGAACACCTGCTTTTGGAACACGACTTTATAACGTCTCATTCTTCTTTTCTTCTAGTGATTTAATCTTGTATAAAATCACATCATGTGTTATGATCTTGTGAATTTTGAAGAAACATGTCGACTATTCGACAAGGAATAACTTCGGATGCCATTAAGCAAATGATAGCCCAACATGTAGCCGCTACAATGACGGCTTACGAGGCTAACTGAGACAATGATAATGGAAGCCAAAATGAAACAAGTGAAGGTACCATGAAGAACTGTACACACTACTCGTGGTTGCACATACAAGGAATTCTTGAACTTTTAACCCCCCAACTTCAAACGAACCAAAGGCGTTGTTGGATTGGTAAGATGGTTCGAGAAGATGGAATATGTGTTCTACATCAGCAACTTTGCCACCAATTGTTAAGTGAAGTATGCTACATGCACTCTGCTGGATAGTGCATTGACATGGTGGAACTCTCATGTGAAGACGGTTGGAATTGATACTGCTTATGAAATTTCTTGGAAAGAACTCATGAAGATGATGTCTGAAGTGTACTTTCTAAGGAATGAAGTCCAAAAGATGGAGAATAAACTATGAAATTTGATTGTTAAGGGTACTGATGTTGTGAGTCATACCCAACATTTTCAAGAGTTGGCATTGCTATTCCCGGGAAAAGAAGATCGAGGGGTACATTTGGTGTCTCCTAGATAGCATTCAAGGAAATGTAACTTCATCTGAATCAACAAGGCTCTAAGAAGCAATCAGGTTTGCTAACAGTTTAATGGACCAAAAAGTACATGCTAATTCTGCAAGA
Source organism: Tanacetum coccineum (assembly GCA_026074375.1). Lineage (NCBI taxonomy): Eukaryota > Viridiplantae > Streptophyta > Magnoliopsida > Asterales > Asteraceae > Tanacetum > Tanacetum coccineum. The sequence goes on along the minus strand of BQNB010005765.1, from coordinate 9,910 downwards.
CAAGTTGAGAATAAGAGAAGATGAGAGAGTAAACAAGGGAACAATCGTGTGCAACAAACACCACCCAAGAGGCAAAATGTAGCAAGGGCCTACACTGCTAGGCCTAGAGAGAAGAAAGTGTATGCTGGAACTTTACCTTTCTGTAACAAGTATAAGTTGCACCATACTGAGTCGTGCACTATAAAGTGCGGTAACTACAAGAGAGTTGGTTACATGATAAGGGATTGTAGGACTCACGTTCCTGCAACAACTCAAGGAGCCCCAGTTGTAAATTAGAAGGTTGCGGTTACTTGCTATGAGTGTGGAAAGCAAGGATATTACCGAAGTGAGTGCTTGAAGTTGAAGAACCAAAACCGTGGAAATAAAGTTGGGAATGGAGAAGCTTGGGGAAGAGCATATGCATTAGGAGGAGGAGAAGCCAACCAAGAACCTAATGTTGTAGCGGGTACGTTTCTCCTCAATAATCGTTATGCTTCTAACTTATTTGATACTGGTGCCGATAGAAGTTTTGTGTCGACAACATTTAGCCCCTTAATTGACATCGTCCCAACTGCATTAGACACCAAGTACACTATAGAGTTAGCTGATGGGAAGTTAATAGGAACCAATTTAATAATTCGGGGTTGTACTCTAAACTTTCTAAATCACCTATTTAACATTGACTTAATGCTCGTAGAGCTTGGTAGTTTTGACGTCATCATTGGTATGGAATGGTTAATGAAGTACCATACCGTGATCGTTTGTGATGAGAACATTGTTCGTATCCCGTTCGATAATGAAATCTTAACGATTCAAGGGGAAGCGACTTGAGGACGTACCTATCGTGCAATATTTTTCGAAAGTCTTTCCCGAAGACTTGCCAGGACTTCCATTAACCTACTAAGTGGAATTTTAGATCGACTTAGTACCCGGTGCTGCACCTGTACCACGATCGCCTTATAGACTAGCCCCTTCAAAGATGCAAGAGATGTCTAACCAACTACAAGAACTTTCAGATAAAGGATTTATAAGACCAAGTTCCTCACCTTGGGAAGCTCTGGTCTTGTTTGCCAAGAAGAAGGATGGATCGTTTAGGATGTGCATCGACTACAGAGAATTGAACAAGCTAACTGTGAAGAACCGTTACCCGCTTTCAATGATTGATGACTTGTTTGATCAACTACAAGGATCTAGTGACTACTAGAAGATCGACCTGAGGTCTGGTTATCACCAACTTAGAGTTCCTGAAGAATATACCACTATGGTCACTACGAATTTTAGGTCATGCCATTTGGTTTGACCAATGCACCAGCGATATTTATGGATCTCATGAATCGGGTGTGCAAACCATACTTGGATAAGTTCGTTATAGTATTCATTGACGATATCTTGATCTACTCAAGAAGCAAGAAGGAGCATGAGGAACACCTTAAGCTTATCTTGGAATTGCCTAAGAAGGGTGAATTGTACGCCAAATTATCTAAGTGTGAATTCTGGCTCCCGAAAGTACAATTTCTTGGACATGTTGTTGATATTCAAGGCATTAACGTTGATCTCACCAAGATTGAATCAATCAAGGATTGAGAAACGCCTACGACTCCAACAGAGATACGCCAATTCTTAGGCGTTGCTAGTTATTACTGACGATTTATCTAAGGTTTAACCCCCTAAATCATGCAAATATGCCCAGATTACGTGCTTAATTGTTTTTTTAGGTTTTTAGCACTTGGATGGCTTTTGGAGGAAATACACGTGACTTGGGATCATTTGGAGAAGAAACAAACAAGATTACAGACCTACACCAAATCTCTTAAAGATTTATGCATACAGTAGCTGGAGACGGCGTCGCATGCATAAAGCGACGCCGTCGTGATCTATATGGTGACGACGTCAAGAATTTAGTGACGGCGTCAGAACATGGCCGACCTAAAGAAACCCTAGAAGATTTTGTGTCACGAGATTGAGAAGATCATTTCACTTGCGCGTGAAGTACCAGATATTGTTTTGGTCATAGCTCCTTCATACGAACTCGAATTTTGACGGTATAATAGCCCACGTGATCGCAACTAGAAAATCTACAACTTTGTGAAAAAGTCGTGACGACGGCGTCATTTGTTAACCCTGGCGCCATCGTGACAAACCGACTTAGGGTTTGCCTGTATATACAGCCTTATAACTTCGTTTTTATTAAAGCCCCCAACCCTAATCCCGAATCTAGGGTTTTGGTAGTTGTTTATATCTAGCATATCTTTAAAGACCTAACTCATTGACATAAAAAAAAAATAAAACATCTGTAATAAAATTGCTTTTGATTAATCACTTATATCTTAATTCATGTCTTTAATTCCTTTTGTTGATTATGATTTGAGTATGCTTGGATAATTCATCTAGTATTTATTTGGGTATGCATGAACCTTATCATTAGTTGATTAGATCTTATTGTTTGTGACAGATTCAATGAGTATAATTGATTATAGTTTATAATTCTTATTTCCTATTGCTTCTTGTTGATGAATGTGCGCGTTAGGCTTTAGAAAACTAGCTTTTGTCTGTATCGTTGTTGACATGTCTAGGGAAATGCGAGTTGAAAGAGCAGGATTAACATCTATAACAGTTTTTTCAATTACTACCATTACCCCTAATATGGTAGAATCCCTTCTAGTTTATCTTAAGTGTTTTAATGCATTTAATATACTCTTAGGGGCCTTGTAATAGTCTTCATACTACCTTACTTATGTGTTTCCCTAACGGAATATTAAATAGACGACGGGTTTGTATAATCCGTTCATGACCTAGGAAATACTTACACATTACATCTCAAGTGTGACAAAGAAATAGGTAGAATTGGATAGCTAGCAAGGAGTAGTGCATCCCAAGTGAATACTCTTCATTGTATAATTGTTCTTGCCATTATATTAGAATTAGTAGTTAATTAGATTAAAACAAACCAACCTTCAAAACTGAGATTTACTTGCTTTCATAAAATATAAAAACATAAAAATAATCTTCTTTCAACCCTTAGACCTTAGTGAACATTCGATCCAGCCTTCGTGTTATTCCTCTAGAGAACGATAACAACCCCCGAGTCTTGCTTATACTACACTGCAACGATTAGGTACACTGCCTAGGGAGTTGTAAAACTTCTTGTGAAGTCTTCGCAACCCTCACATCAAGTTTTTGGTACCGCTGCTGGGGAATACTATAGGATTCGGATTTAATCTAGCTTAGGTCTACTCACAAGATTCCTATCAAGTGAGATTTTAATTTTGCGTCAATTAGCTTTCTCGTAGTCTATCTCTTCTTTGTGTATTTGTTCGTAAAAATGTCATTCCTCATCATGTTGGATGAAATCATACTTGAGTCGTTAACGGAAGAACAATTTGAGTGCTTCATAGAATATTACCGTAAAAATTATCTGGAAGATTATAAAAGCGACTTAGAGAATCTTAAGGAAGTATATAAAATGATAAATGGCGGAGTAGAATATCCTCGCACACAAAATGCTTTACCTAGTGAAATTAAAGAACCATATGAGCCTTCACCTAGGATGTATTCGTATGAACAACCTTCTTGTTTAGGATCAACTTTTTTTGGTAAAACCCTTATGAAAAGTGACCAATTGCATCAAACTTTTGAGAAGAGCTCCATAGCACTGACCCGTAAGTTAGATGACATGATAGAATTGCCTAAGTCCCAACCTAAGAGAACATATAACGAGGATTTAGAATGTGAGATAGTTATGGTTAAGATGTCTAAGTGCATGACATGGTTAGATGATGAGCTCATAGGTGATCTAGATACGATGGAGGATAAGGCGAAAAATATAAGCCCACAAAGTACCCCACAGGTCCTCCTATCATTTAAGGTATACACACCACCCGTGACTCACCCGAAAGAAGTAAAAGAGACTATAGAAATCCCAATGGAGGTAGAACCTTTGGACCACATGAAAATAGAGGATCTAGGCTTAAATACTAATACTCATGACCTCTTTCTTAGTTCTAAGGGATTTCCTAGTGTGGATGAACCAGAGCCTCAACTTTTACCCAATTTTTCACCCTTAGATATAAATCTAGGAGACAAAAGAGGAACCGACCCACCCATCAACCCATATAGTCCAGGTAGTTTCAGGATGAAGGTAGTAAAACCCTTGACCATTCACACACCGCTTTCACCCCACGTGGCATACCTCCATCAAAATGGTGTGTATCGCTACTATCACCCGAACTTGACCTTAAGTGTAGGGGAGACCCACCTTTTATGCGTCAAATAAGCGTAGAGTCAGGCTCGTGACTCGAACGAAAACAAGCGCTTATTGGGAGGCAACCCAATCTATTATTTTCTTGCATATTAGGTGTGTCTTGTGTGTTTGTTTTGACTCATTTGATTGTGTTAACTATTTTTGTGGTTTTTGTAGTAAATTTTGTAGGAAATAACTAATGGGAACTTGCGTGCAAGAATTTTTGAAGAAAAGAAAATAATTCTTCTTTACAGACCCTGGAGACGGCGTCAGGATTAATCCTAACGGCGTCACCAGGTATACTACAGGAAAATTCGACTTTTAATTAATTTCTGAGAAATTAATCTTGTATAATTTCTGGAATTTGTAATTTCCTAAAAACCTGTAAAAAGCCACGATTACGTTCACATACTCATCCTATCTTTATTGCTTTCATAGAGTCTAAACCTAGTTAATGAGGTTGTATTTATCATTCACTCGTGGATTTTACGCTTGGTGTAGTTGTCTTTGTCTTTGATAACAGGTTATATTTGATGAGAAGAAGCTTGAAAGTTCTTAGGAAGTTTTATTGGATGATTCTTGGAGGACGATTTAACCAATTATCGCATGTTTCTTCTCCATTATTAAGCAAACCAAGGGTGTACGAGTTTCTTTTCCTTGTTTTATTTTCCCTTTATTCGTTTTTACGAGTACTTCTAAAGAACATTAGGGGCAATGTTCAACTTAAGTGTAGGGGAAAAATAAGCCTTAAAAATTATTCCTTCAATTGTCATTTACTTGTTCCTTAAAATGATAGGTAATATATTGAAACATAGCATAAAAAGGTAATTTTGACCCAAATTTAAATTTTTTATGACACATACCGACGAAAACAAAGTATTAATAGCGTCTCATGGATAGGAATGTGTATGACTAGCACAAAAACCCTCAAAATTCCACCCCAAAAATGTGAGGTTCGCCTTTAAATCTTTAGGAATTCGGGTATCTGGAGCATTGGTATCGTTATTAAATTATATGAGTGTACTGGTAGTATATTAAATTCTAGAACTTGTTTTTGTGATGCATCCCGAGACTGCATAGTAAGTATTAGGATTTGCTAGATAAGAGGCACTAGGATTAACCCATGTTTTAAACATGTAGTTGTTATTATGGTCACACCGATCATATAACTATCCCACACCCTTGCCATGCACTTATTTTTAGTGCAGGATACCCCTAGTATAACCCTCCGAGCCTATCCTTTTTCATCGTCCTCTTGTTCAATTTATCCATTTTATTCGTTTTTACGGGTACTTCTATAGAACATTGAGGATAATGTTCAACTTAAGTGTAGGGGGAAAATAAGCCTTAGAAACTATTCCTTCATTTTCCATTTACTTTGTTCCTTAAAATGATGGGAAATATATCGAAACATAGCATAAAAAGGTAATTTTGACCTAAATTTAAAATTTTTTTCTGGACACATACCGACGAAAACGAGTTATTTAATAGCGTTCTCATGGATAGTGAAATGTGCTATTTCGACTGCATAAAAACCCACACAAATTCCACCCCAAAAATGTGGGTCTTAGGAATTCGGGTATCCATTATTGATACCCAAGATAGTTTATACCTTTAGCTTTCTTGAGTTAAGGTTCGAATGCAGTCATATGTGTCTATTCTGTCATTACGGATGTGTACGTATGGTCTTTGTTACCTTTTCTGGAGCATTGGTATCGTTATTAAATTATATGAGTGTACTGGTAGTATATTAAATTCTAGAACTTGTTTTTGTGATGCATCCCGAGACTGCATAGTAAGTATTAGGATTTGCTAGATAAGAGGCACTAGGATTAACCCATGTTTTAAACATGTAATTGTTATTATGGTCACATCGACTATATAACTATCCCACACCCTTGCCATGCACTCATTTTTAGTGCAGGATACCCCTAGTATAACCCTCTGAGCCTATCCTTTTTCATGGTTCTCATAATTTCCTGGTAAGCCGGACTATTAATGAAGAGCATTGTCACCCTTAAACTAATCGTTACACCTAAATCGCCTTAGCCTACCTTGTATGTACTCACCTTTAGTACATTATTGTTTTAACCCAAGTTAATTATTGAGTACACGGTTGCTAAGTCTTTATCCTTGTAAATACAGTTTTGGGATAATTAGGATTCATGGTAGTATTCATCTTATGAAGAATTGGGGAAGAAGTAATTTATTACCCCGAATAGAGCTCAATAAGCTCCATGTTATGTTGATCTATCTCAAATTGGGTCATTAGTTAGATTGTAAATAATCGAGTATGTAAAAGTTCAAGTGTATGGGTGTATCTATAAACCCCCATGATGTATTATATGTTTAAGCAATGGCAGAGCAAATGTGAACAGAGAAAAAAATGTATATAAACAAGAGTGAAAATAAAATGTATGGGCTGCCATTTGCTTATGTTTATGTTTATCATAGAGTCAAGAAAAGAAAAAGAAAGAGATTGGTGTAGAGTTATGTAGAGTTTGTATATTTTGTCCGAGTCTTTGGCTTAGCAACCAAACCAACGTGTATTCTTAAAATAATTAGCTAACCCTTCCACTCCAAATTCACCCAAAAGTCACTCTCACACCTTGGAAACCTCCTCACACCATATAGTAATGAACAATGCTTGCGCCTAGCAATGAAGGTTTAATCATTTACCAAGCCTATGGTAATTTATATGCTAAGACAGGTAATGAGTGTTGATTTTCCGTTTCCCCATTATGTTATAATTTATTATACACCCGAGTGAAAGAGAGAATCTCAAACACTTATGTGAGGTGCTAGTATATACATTCCGTGCTTTTAATTACGAGGTCTAAAAGGTTGTGTTGTAAAATGATTTTAAAGAGTAGGTTAAATGCCCTCAAAATTGCTATTGTCTAGGTAAAAAATCTCATTTGCTTGAGGACAAGTAAATCCCAAGTGTAGGGGTATTTGATGAGGTGTCATTTTATACACTATTTTGGGGTCATTTAACCCTTAAATGATGCACAAAATGCCCCAGAATACTGCTTAATCGTTATTTTTTAAGGTTTTTAGCACGTAGCAAAAACGCGACAATGACAAAACATAAGGAGCAGGAAAAACTGGAATGGCTTTTGGAGGAAATACATGTAACTTGGGCTCATTTAGAGAAGAAACGGACAAGATTACAGACCTACACCAAATCTCTTAAAGATTTATACATACAGTGGCTGGAGAGGGCGTCGCAGGCATAAAGCGACGTCGTCGTGACGTTTGAAGTGACGGCGTCAGAGATCTGGTGACGGCGTCAAAACGTGGCCGACCTAAAGAAACCCTAGAAGATTTTGTGTCACGAGATTGAGAAGATCATTTCACTTGCGAGCGAAGTACCAGATATTGTTTTGGTCATAACTCCTTCATACGAACTCGGATTTTGACGATTCAACAGCTCACGTGATCGCAGCGAGAAAATCTACAACTTCGCAAAAAAAATGACGCTGCGACGGCGTCGAGGTTTTTGGCGACGGCGTCAGGATTGCCGACCTAGGGTTTTCCTATAAATATAGCCTCATAACTTCGTTTTTATCAAGCCCCCAACCCTAAGTCCGATTATAGGGTTTGGGTAGGTGTTTTTCCAGCAACTTAAAAGGTCTAATTCAATCTATAAACATCTTGTAATGGTTTGATTATCACTTATATCTTAATTCATGTCTTCAATTTCTTTTGTTGATTATGATTTGAGTATGCTTGGATAATTCATCTAGTATTTATTTAGGTATGCATGAAACTTGTTATTGATTGATTATATCTTATTGTTTGTGATAGATTCAATGAGTATAATTGATTATAGTTTATAATTCTTCTTTCCTATTGCTTCTTGTTGATGAGTGTGCGCGTTAGGCCTTAGAAAACCAACTTTTGTCTGTATCGATGTTGACACATCTAGGGAAACGCGAGTGCGTAGAAAGGATACCATCGGGTAACAGTCTTCATACTACCTTACCCCCTTATATGGTTGATCCCTCTTAAGATATTTCACACGCATTGAATATACTCTTAGGGGCCTTGTAATAGTCTTCATACTACCTTACTTGTGCGTTGCCCTAACGGAATATTAAATAGACGGCGAGTTCGTGTAATCCGTTCATGACCTAGGAAATACTTACACATTACATCTCAAGTGTGACAAAGCAATAAGTAGAATTGGATAGCTAGCAAGGAGTAGTGCATCCCAAGTGAATACGCTTCGTTGTATAATTGTTCTTACCATTAGATTAGAATTACTAGTTAATTAGATTAAAACAAACCAACCTTCAAACCCGAGATTTACTTGCTTTCATAAAATATAAAAACATAAAAACAATCTTTCTTCAACACTTAGACCTTAGTGAACATTCGATCTGGCCTTCGTGTTATTCCCCTAGAGAACAATAACAACCCCCGAGTCTTGCCTATACTACACTGCAACGATTAGGTACATTGCCTAGGAGATTGTAACACTTCTTGTGAAGTCTTTGCAACCTCCACATCATTTCGCTACCTTCAAAACGCATTTTGCTTGCTTCAAATAAAAACGTAGTTTTTCATAAAAAAATACCAAAAACTCACCCTTTTGACGTTTTACCTTGATTTTTCTTGCACAACTAGTTATCCTAGGCCTAGATCTTGCAAAAAACACAAATTTTAAGACTTTTAAACACAAAAATCCGGGTTTGATTTTTTGAAGCACACGAAACCAAAAATTACCAAAACTAATGATCTAAACAAGATATAAACGCACACAAGCTCACGATATCACCCCATGGCGACTGATACCAATTATAGATGTATCAAATCACTTAACAAATGAACAAGATAGAAAGAAAGTTTAGAGAGAGAAAGTGGGTTGTAGCACTTAGAGAGAGAAAGGAAAGGAAAATGTATTATGTGAATAACCAAATGAACAACCAACCCTCTTCAAGGTGTGGAGAGGGGTATTTATACCAAATGTATGGCCGGTCACATAAGGATGACTTATGTTGACCCAGTTAGCTTGGTAAGTTTCCAAATATTACGCTATGAGCTATTCTATTACATTTTGGAAGTGACCGAGTCTTTTTTCAATTTCTAACAACGACTTATTTAACCGTTTATGACAATCCATCAAATTCAGGTCGTTATTTTATTCTCGAGTATTAAATATAATTTTCATTTTTATGTTGAGATGTGAACTCACTATTAACCGGAAGAAATTAGGGTCTTACGTCTGCAAATTGAGTAACGTCAACGAAGAACCGGAGAATCCTACGTTAAGTATCGACGTTTATGTTATCGAATTTCCGTAGAAATAATTTTATTACGTTCGTTTTATTTTTCCTGTCTCGTACTATTTTTACTTTTTATGAAAAACAACTACAAATCATACCTTTTTTAATATCGGACTTTGATAATACCCGCATTTACAAAATGTGGGACAAGTTTTTTTTTTAACTCTTCCCATTAACCTAAGGGGGATCAAAAGTGGAAGGGATCCACAATTGACCCCCATGTGTCATCCAACCTCACACTATAAACCTACACTTGGCATTTCACTTCTACACCTATAAAAGGCCATTTTGACCAACACACACACACATAACTTATAATCTTCACCAAAATTCTGCACTCCTCTCTCCCTCTCTTGCCTTGTGACGCCACACACACTCCATAAACACCAATCTTATAAAA